>CAUYLG010069569.1:0-141317 GCA_963573385.1 Cacajao melanocephalus | reverse complement strand
AGTTCTGTGAAGAGCGTCATAGGTAGCTTAATGGGGATAGTGTTGAATCTATAAATTACTTTGGGCAGTATGGCCATTTTCACAATATTGATTCTTTCTAACCATTAGCATGAAATATTTTTCCATCTGTTTGTGTCCTCTATTAATTCCTTGAGCAGTGGTTTGAAGTTCTCCTTTAAGAGTTCCTTTACATCCTTTGTTAGTTGTATTCCTAGGTATTTTCAGTGCCATTTCTTAATGGGTTTAATGTCTTATAGGAAGCATGTCTGTCTCCAGACAAGGAGACTTTGTGTGTGTCTATAGATTCCCTCTCATTCCGATGTCGCTCTCCTGGAACTTGTGGAGACCCTTTTGTGTCTAAAGTTCATCTCAATCAAATATAAATTGACCATATCCATGCTGTCAGGGCTGTGGGGTCTGCGATGGAACAAAATTCCAGGGATGGTTAAGATTCATGCGATTATCCTCCAATGTCAGGGTTGGATAGGGGGGAGTGAGAGAGCATGGAAGTAATTTGTTAATATATAAAAATAATATATGTATTATGTTTATATTATATTTTTAATATAATATAAAAGTGACCATCATATTATGTCCTATATGACAATCTAATGTACTACTGTGGAAAGAGGGGATTGAAGGAAGATGGGTAGGAGGAAATGACAAAGCCAATGGGGAGTTGGGCCCATCAAAGGATGATGAAAGCCTTTATTTCAGTGAGCAGAGGTCAAGAATTGCAAGGGATAGAAGACAGAAATGGGCAGGGGGCTGGAATGGAGGATAGCCCCATGGGTTGGGATGAGGAGAACCCTGATGAGCTCATGGGGGTATGTGCTGTGAGGTGTGAGATTATACAAAGATAGGACTGGAAAGGGGGAGACAGAAGGCTTATAATGTGGCTATTCATAAAGTCAGTTCATTGATTTTTCAGTTCAGTAAGGGACAATAATTAGGGCATAGATCCCTTTGCCAAATTCATCTATCCATTCACGTATTTGGTAAATAGTCATGGAGCAGCTCCTGCATGCAAGTTAGTGTGCTGGGCTCTGGAGCAAGAATAAGAAAAGATGTGATGCTCAGCTTAAGGTGCCAATGATGTGGTGAGCAGACAAAGACTTGAACACCGATCAAGCAGCAAGAGGATTTCTACTTCGTTTGACAGGATGTAGACTTGTTCTCCCTGCTCCTCCCTGCTAAACACAACTATAAACCCTGGGAATAGCAGAAAAGGAGACAGGAGAGGGTAATGAAGGAGAACCCTGAATACTGGAAGGGTAAAGGTGAACTGGTGAGGGACCCCAGGACTGGAAGAACAGCATAGAACAGGTTGTCTTATGCCTGCCCCCTACCCAAGATAACAAGGCAGCCCAGGCCCCGTTCTTCTTGACCCACAACCTAGCAATAGGAGGTGCCCAAGTGAGTGCATTCTCCCACCAGATGGAATGGCAGTCCTGCCAACATCAGGTGAACCTGGAAGCACTGGCATGGGTACTGTGTGGATGGGGAAAGTTCTCCTTGTGTCTGCTGGGGCTCCTGTCCTTCACTGGAAGATAGCAGGTGGCTAGGGGCACTGGCAAGCTGGATCCTGCCAAAAGTGACCCAGGCAGGAAGCCTCCTCGTCAGCAGGGCCTGTGACTTTCCCACCCCCACTGAAGGGTGCTAGGAAGCATGGTGGTGCTAGCAAACATGATCTCACCTCCATCAGTGACCTGGCCTGGCCCAGGAAGTGCTCTTCATCCCTGTGGACCAGAGCATCCTTTTCCCCACCTAAAATACCAGGCTGCCTAGCCTGGGGAGACTCCTTCCACCCTCTCAGGCAGCACCAGGAGGACCACTGGGAGCCGCAAAACACCAGATAAATCACCCAGAGCAAAATAGCACCTCAAAGACTTTGAAAATTAAACTGTAATTGGAACCATAGGCCTATACCTATAAAGTAGTCTGGGGCCTGCGTGCTAACTCCCAAACAGGGTGACTTCTTGCTAAACTAAAAGGATTAAACAGGACCCAGAGTCTCCTAACACAACAGCCAAATGTCCAGGATATAATCTAAAATCACTCATCATGCAAAGAGCCAGGGAAATTATGGTTTGAGTGAGAAAAGATAATTAACTGATATCAATCTTGAGAAGAATCAGACAATGTGATTACCCGATGAAAATTTTCAGCAGCCATCAAAAAAAAGTCTCGATATACAACCCTGAATTCTCTTAAAACAAAAAATAGAAGTTATAAAATGGAAATTATATAACCGAAAAATACAATAATAGAAAACTGTAGACTTGCCCTATAGATTCATTAACAGAATAGAGATGACAGAGGATAGAATTAGTGAAAGTGAAAACAGAGCAATGGAACTGACCCAGTCTAAAGGGAAAAGAAATAGACTTCCTGCTGTTTTGCCCTTCGGATGAGAGCCACGTGGTCGGACCCTGTAGAATGAATTTCAAATAGGCGTCAGAAGTCCTGCTTCTGCCTGATGCTGCTGAAGTGCCAGGGGCAGCGTTTCATGGTGCGACTGCTATGGCTCTGGGCAGAGCTGGGTCTTCATTGCAGTGGCTCCCTGAATTTTGAGGGTTTCTCCCATTTTTCCAATGTTGTTCCACTTTCTTAGCTCCACTCAGATGCTGGCCCTCTGGGAAACCACCCTCCCATGGCCTCAGGTGGGAGGAATTCCTCTCCCTTTTGATCTTCCACGGCACTTTTTCTATATTCCTTGTGGGTAATCAATCTTATTTTATGTGCTTTTTATCTGAATCCCTCTCAGTCTCTGGCACTGTACCTTGTGGACAGTAGGAGCTCACTAAGTGTTAAATGAATGACACATGAGGACAGGTCCCTTCCACAGTGATGGTGTCCCAAAAGCGAGACATATGGAAGTGAACAGGTAACTAATTCTCTTCTACTTTATGTTTAATTTCTTTTTTCATCTTCCTCTCCCATAGCCATTAAACTCCTTGAAGGCAGGTGCCATTCTGTGTGTGTGTGTGTGTGTGTGTGTGTGAGATGTGTCTGTGTGTTGTATTCTGTGGTGTCGAGCATGATCCTACATGATTTATCTCTTGATAATTCCCAGTGGACTTGGTTTAAAAAAAATCAATCCGTCCTTAGTGCTGAAATGAGGACCAGGTCATGATGTGGGGGAGAAGGGGAATATTTTTATTAAAAACTTTGTTTTCACAGCCTGATTTCTCCCAGGCCTTGGGCTGGTGCCAATGTACATAGTTTATACTTTCCATAAAGAGACAGGTTAACTGCCCGGTCATAGCCAGCACTAGTGGTACAAGTCACACCACCCCAACAGATACGCAGAATAATAATAAAGTGATACAACAGAGGGTTTTATTCATCACATTCCAAAGCGACTGCTCCTGAGAAAAACTTTCAGAGATGCAGGGAGCCTGCAGGTTTTGGGCAGTCCTCTGTGTTTTGCATGTGCACGCTTCTGTTGTTATCTAATAATCAGCGTAATGTTGACAAATGACATTTTAGTGCTTATGATATGCCCAGGACATGAAGGACTTTCTACACTTTAGATCGTTTTGTTCTCTTTATAACTGTGATGACTGCATTTCACAGATAGGAGAGGCAGAAGAGGTAATGAACTTGCCCAAGATCTCACAGATAAGGGGAGCTGACTCTAACCTGCACCTCTCTGAGGCCAGAGGTCCAGCCCCCCTGACCACAGGGCAGTTCCTTCCCATCCCATCCCATGCCCTCACTGGACCTTCGGTAGACACATGGGAGGCTCTCACCTGGAAGGAAGATGTGCGGCCTCCTTGGTTAGACTCTTATGAAGGGGCAACTCCAAAGCCGCCTCTGTCTGAGGCTCAGGCTGGTGGCCGTGGTCGGCTTTGGCAGGGCAGGGATTTGGCCTCCAGCTGCAAGATGCACCTTGAACCAGCGGAGGTTGTGTGTAGCGGCCTCTGACTTTCCCCACAGGAACCCAGGACCGGCCCCTCCCTCCCAAATCCTTGGGATTTGTTTTATGTTTTCTTCAAAGGATCCAGGGTGAGTGTGACATGGGCAAATAAATCTCTGTCAAGTAGGAGGGCCAAAGGGAGGACAGGTCAGGAACGAGGAAGCGCAAACACACATGGGAAGGGCGCCCAGCTCACAGAACCCCTGCCCTCTGGCCGCTGAGTGCCAAGGAGGTCCCTTCCCAGTGGGCATGTCCAGGCTCAGGATTCCAGGATCCGCCAGTCTCTGGCCGTGACAGAGGCAGCGTCTCCAGCTGCTATTGAAACAGAAAGTATAGAAAATAAAGAAAAAATTCCCTGTCAGGTGTTGCTCCCCACTCCCTCATTTGTCAGAATCCTTTAGTACTGACTCAGTTTTCTAGACATTTATGGAATCGATGCCCAGCAGGGTGGCATTAAGGCAAACTGTGAGATTGGCGTGCCTCCCACCAGCTTCACTCCCCAGCAGCTCAAGGCCAAATCTATGCAGTTCTCACTCTTCCCCTCCCTAAACAGTTAAAGCATAAAAAAAAATGAAGAAGAAATTCAGTTGAACCAGTCTGTATTTAGATGCAGCCCTGAACTACTGGGAAATACTGGCTGATAGAAACAAAGTGCATAGTTCAGAAGTTCAAAAACTTGGAACACAATTGTAAGAGACTGGACACTTTCTGCATGCATCATTCCTGGCTTCCTTCAGCTTAGAATCCAGTGTCACACTGCCAGGGAAGCTTACCTTGAACACCTTGTTTAAAAGGGTAAAACTGTATCCTGGATGGCTCTTAACCTGTTCTGTTTTTTTTTTTTTTTTTTTTTCTGGTGGCACTCATCACCTTCCAATATCCTACATAATGGAATTATTGTCTTGTTTATTGTTGATTGCCTATCTCTGTCTCTAGAACATCGGCTCCATGAGGCACAGGCTTTATTTTCCTGCTGATGTCTAGACCAGTGCTTGATTCCCAGAGGCACTGAAATGTATTTCGTGAATATATGAGAAACGAACAAACGAGAAGTAAATGGGCTAATGCTGCTTTCTCATGGATGTAGTTCAGGATGTAGAGTTGAGATTTAGCTCTGCTCTCACTTCCCCAAAGGGTTTAGTTGAAGAATTTTAAATAGAGCTGGCAGATTTAGAAACAATATTTCTGGAAGGTGGAATTTCTAAGCATCAAGGACATTCATTTGGCCAGGAGGATGGAGAGAAAATCCAAGCTGCAGACGCCCAGTTAGCCTCCAGGCCCATGAGGCCCAATCCACCTTTGTGGATCTGGACATCTCCTCTGTGCATTTGATGGTTCTCTCCCCTGCTTCTGAAAGGAGATGGCCTCCCTTGATGGCCTAGTTTTCTCAACTAGGCCAAGTCAAAGTTGGAAAAGTGTGGGGTGGGGGGGGGGATGGGGTTCGAGGGTCTTTTCCCAGGACCCACAACTTGGAAGAATTGCAGAAATGTTCCAGAATAGATATGTAAGTCTTATTCTCTTGGTAGATTGCAGAACATCCAGTTCAGACCAGTTGAAGCCCCCTCCCCCACAAAAAAGGAACATTTTTACTTATAACCCTTGAGTCCAGGAGTATCTAACTTCAGTTATGAGGGGATCCAGGGACTTAAATTATATCACCAGGAATTCACTTTTCCCCATCCCTCTGCTCTGCCTGCTGCCTTGCTGGTTCCATTACCAGTCTCCTTGGTGTTTGCTTGGCTACTCTAAGTTCTGATGATTATTACACATCTAGAATGAGGTGGACTTCCCTTGCCAGGTAAACAAATGTCCAGGAGCATTAGCTTGGATTGGCTTGACTGATCCCATCCTCAAACCAATCCCTAGGATTAGGGGAGTGGAGGAAGCCAACTGGTTATACGTTCTAGCCTCAGACCTAGGTATGGAGTCTGTGTCATTGGCTGACAATAAATTAGGAAGAGAAGAGAAGTGGTCCTCAAATGAAAATTAGGATGTTATCACAGACAGGAAGCGTGGATGCTGCAGAGGAAAGATAACAAATGACTATTGCAATGGTGTAAAAGGAAACCCATAGAGAAAAGAGATGACAGAATGTCTCCACCTCTCAAAGGCCAGCTCCAGTTGATTGCTCATGGCTCTCTGGAATGTCACATTGAGAATGTGTCTGAGCCTAAGCCAAAGACAAATACAGTGTCATAATTGATTAGAAATGTCTGCCATGTGCTAGAAAACTGTTGACTGCTAGGTATTTGTTTTTCCTTTATTTGGGCATTAGCCAGTGGAAATCATTACAAATAAAAATACATAAAAAGTGATGACTATGCTGTGGTGACTCCTGAGATCTGCAGTGAGTTTATTTGTTAAAGTTCTGGTTGCATTATTATTACCCACCCAGTCAGGACAAAGCATGGGGCTCTAACTAACAATGTAACTTGTCACCATCAATGTCCATCTGTGGTGCTGAGATAAGGTGGCACTTAACCCTGCTTGTGTTCGTTGGTGTCATTGCCAAGACTTTCCAGGAAGTGGCCCTGATGGAGACTAGCATTTGGACAGTAATCATTTGCTTGTTCTTTTTCCCCACTTGTGTAACAAATATTGATCAAGCCCCAGTTTGTAATAGGCACTATTCAGGGCATCGCAGAAATGGTGGTTAGCAAAACAGATCTGGCCCCTCTCCTATGAAGTTCTCAGCCACCTGAGAGCAGCCTTGCTGGCTTGTAGCTCCTTATCATGTCTATTCTTATTTCTGGTTTGTCATTTTCAAAAAAATCCACGTTCAGTCACATTCTGTTCCAGCGCAATGAAAACAGCACCAGATCTTCTGTCTGGAAATGTCCCCACTCCTAATATTGAGAGAGAACATCAGGCCAACCTTTTCTCCCCAGTGTCTGCAAGGGCATGAATCCCAAGAACATGTTCCTCAACAAAGCCACTGTTTGGAAGCTGAATGGTAATGCTGGCGTTTTACAGACACTATCCCATGTAACACTGTCAGCAATCCTAATAGACAAGTACTATTATTAACAACATCATTACCTTGCCAAAAAGGTAGCCAAGAGTCGGGAAAGTGAAGTGATTTTCTCAAGTCCACCCAGGTGATGAGCAGAACTGGGATCCAAATCCATGTTTGCTCAGGAACTAGGCTCCTAACTACTAGGCATGCCGTGCTTAGGTACCACCATGCCATGAGACCTGGAAACAGAGGTGCTATGGTTTAATCACACATGTGACCCCAGTGGGTTTCATGGAAGGAGGAAGAGAGACTTAAGTGCATAGTCATTAATGATTTCATATACAGTTATGCGTTACTTAATACGTTGTGCCAAATGCAGCGATAGGCAATTTTATCATTGTGCAAACGACACAGAGTGTACGTACACAAACCTAGAAGGTATAGCCTACTATATGGTAGAGCCTGTTCCTAGCAAACCTGTATAGAATATTACTGTACTGAATACTGTAGGCAATTGTAACAGAATGGTAAATATTTGTGTATCTAAACACAGAAACATTACAGTAACAATATGATATAAAACATAAAAAATGTTTCACTTGTGTATAAAACATATAAATGGAGTTTGCAGGACTGGAAGTTGCTTGGGATGAGTTAGTGATGAGTGGTGAGTGAATGTGAAGGCCTAGGATGTAACTGTGCACTACTGTGAACTTTATAAATACTATTAATATATACTCAGGCTACACTAAATTTATTAAAATGTGTTTTTCTTTCTTCAGTAATAAATTAACCTTAGCATACTGCAATCTTTTTACTTTTATTTCTTTTAATTTTATGACTCTTGTAACCACATAGTTTAAAACACATTGTACAGTTGTACAAAAATTTTCCTTCTTTATACCCTTAGTTTAAAAGCTTTTTCCTTTTAAACATTTTTATATTTTTTACATTTTAAACCTTTTTGTTAAAAACTAGGAAACACACACACACTGGCACACACACACACACACACACACACACACACACACATGCACATTAGCCTAGGTCTACACAGGGTCAGAATCCAGAATCAAGACATCAATAGGTGGCGAGAATTTTTCAGCTCCATTGTAATCTAATGGGATCATCATCTTCTGTGCAGTCTGTCTTTGATCACAGGCACATACCTGTATTTGTTTCTTCCTTTTCCTAGGATTAAAGTTATCTCATAGATTATTAAGAGAAGACTATTGTGCACACTGAATATCTCCAGTCATGAGGCATTAATTTTGCAAATAGCTTTACAGAAGCTCAAAGCATTTTGTAGCTCAAATAATTGATTGAGCATTAATGAATTATGGGTTTTTAAGTGTCTGTTGATATTTCTATTTGCTTTAAGAAGATAGGACCCAAGGCCTGGCTTCATTTTTATGCCTCTCATCCTTCCTATGTGGGATGCAATACCTATAGCTATAACCATGCATCTATCCCAAGGACTTCTAGGACAGTCCTAATTTCACATAAATTTCTTATTTTCAATGAAGAGAATTCTGGATGAGTTGAACTGAATGGGACTTAATTTTTACATCTATGTAAGAATTTCTGTAAAATTCCCAGACCAGAAAAAATTCACTTTGCCTTTTCCTACTCTGCTTGAAGAATGTGTGTGTGTGTGTGTGTGTGTGTGTCTGTGTACAAAAGTGTGTCTATGTATTCATAGGACCTTTTTGGATAGAGCTAGTTTTCAAATGTTTAGCAGAATAGTAGGAAAGCTTTTTCTGTAATTCCTCATGTAGGTGTTCCGCCAAGTGGATTGTTGTGTGTCTGTGGTATTGGGGTTGTGGTTATTTCCCAACCAAGTTTTATAATATCTTCCCAGAGCTTCCCATCCAAGTACAGCATCCATATTTCTAATAAAGCAGCTTCACCTGAAGGTGGCTCAGCCCTTGCTAGTGGGCCAGTACTGGTCATAAGAAGTTAACCCAGTGGGTCCATCTCACAGGCATTTAGGAATTTGGGGATGAAATTAAAATTTTGTAAGTTTCATATTTCAGAACCAAAAGAATGTAGAAGTTGTGTAGGAAAGAGATTCTCCAGTTCCCTCCCTAACCAGGAATGTCTGGCAAAGTAGATTTTGTGATTCTGGAGGGGCTGCTTGTAAATGTTTCCTCATAGCAGAGCTGAAGATCGTTATCTTGACATACAGTCATGCATTCTGAAAGAGGATAACTTTTTTCTTCTGGGTGAGGTCTGTGTTTTTCTTACCTCTGAGGCCTTGGTGTCATGACAAGAGAGACCATCCGATGGTGAAATGTTTGGAGGAGTGGGTCATCGTGAATGTAGGTGCCAAGTGATCGATTTCCTCCTGGCTTTGTGGAATGGAGCAATGGCTGGAGAGAATCTAGGAAGGATCCCTTAATTGGAGTCTTGTCCTCGATCCCTCTACACATACTGCATGGAATGGAATGAAAGGGGTGAGATTTTATACCAAGTGATAAAAATTCAAGTCAAATTGAACTAAGCAAATGAGGTTTATAACTGAAAGTTATAAAAGTAACAAAAGCTCAAGGGTAGTATTGCTTCAGATAAAACTGTATCAACGTATTTGAATGGAGCCATTATGAGACTGTACCTCCCTAATTCCTGGCTCTGCTTTTCTTTGTGTTGTCTTCATTCTCAGGAAAGCTCTTCCTATATGGAAGTAAGATGGCCATCCACAGCTTCAGGCCTCATTCTACCAATTCAGAAACCCCAATAAAATGATAAATCCCTTTTCTCCAGTGGTACCTGCAAAAATCTCAAGGCTCACTCTTTTAATTTGACTTAGGTCTTCTTTATACACATGGAAGTGAGGGATGGAGTCTGCCTTATTTAGTCCACATGGCATGAGAGGAGGGGAAGAATGACTTCCTAATCAAAACCTCAGGTTGCTGTGTCTGGAAGAAGGAGGAATGAGTGAATGACTTTTAAATCAAGTTAATTGAAAAATACTTTTGACTATTGCCATCCTGGAAAGCAAAGACGACTTTGAAAATCTTTCAACTTTATTGTTTTACTTCTATGCTTTCATTCATCGATTTATTTAGCAATGCTATTGAATGTCCACCATCTAGAAGCATTGTGCTAAAAATTCAATGGTGGACAAGAAAAACATAATGAATGTCCCAACCTGGCGGTGTATAAGCCAGCTTATAATCAGTATGCAAGGTGCTGATGGGGGAAGCATAAGGTGCTAGGAAAGCACAGAAGACAGAAACCCATCTCCACCTTGAAGAGATGCAGGTTGACTAGGAAATAGCCAAGTTCCGTAGGGGCTGTGGTATAGAGGGAGGATCAGAAAGGAGAAAAGCATTTCACAGGAAACAGAAGGTGCAAAAGCCTGTAAGCCAGGAAATAGGAGGATTGTATGTTTAGGGAACTAAAAGAAACTCACTCATGTTCTGAGACTGAAGACTTCCCTGTCTTTCCAGGGGAGCGTAGAGCAGTGGCAGGTGGCACAAACAGGAGAGACCGAAGAAACTGGTGGAACTCCTCATTCCATGGGCCTATCTTGCTACACTGTAGACTGAGACCTCACTTTGGTAATAGCGAAACCAGATACAGTAACCCCAAACTCAAATTAGGCACCTTATATCTACAGATACATCATGGCACAGAGGGGAAAACACATTTTGTTGTGTTTTATTTTGTGAAAATGTTCCTGATAAGAGAACTGAGGGATACAAGATAGTATATCTTAGTGATGAGATTCAGAGTGCTGATTTTTAAATTTTTATTTCCATTTGTTATCCACATTTTCCATGGATGAGCAGATATTAAAAGGGGGAAAAACCAAAATAAAAACTCTAGCAGTTAATCATCAGATGTTTATTCAATCGTGTGGGAGGACCCTTCAAGAAGACAAGCCCAGAGGCCCTCAGCCTTCAGGAACTTGTCATCTGGCTTACTGGGGAGCATTTGCGATTTACAAATGCACTGTGGAGGAAGGAGCTCTCAACCACTGATAGGAAACCAGAAGCAGCTGGGTCTGGAAGGATTTTTCTCTAGAGCAACTGCCTTTTGAGAAGAGGGCCTTCCCTGTGAGACTGTGGAATGCTTATTTCTCCATGAGATTGTTTCTATTTCTTACTGAACTGCGCTATAGTAGATATGAAAAAGTCAGAGGAAATGGGCCCAACCAGGAGCAAGGGAGTTCAAATGCTCATCTTTTCTAGCCAGGGAGGCCTCACATGACCATCATGAAAATGCAAAGGGCAATCAACAAACATAAACTGGAACTCACAGAATAAATGTCACACCGAGAACAGACCACAACAAAGGAATATCTAAACATGTTTACACAGAGTCACCCTTTGGGAATGATAAAAAATAATCTTCCGATACATATGTACAAAATGCCAAAGGCTTTAAAATGAGATAACAAGATGACAGGAAAATTTTAAGCAATCCCAAGATTTGAAAATCAAAACTGGTAAAATATATCTGGGGTAAATGTTTGCATTACAGAACAATCCTTCATCTCCAGGTAAATTTGCTCTTGGTGAAGCAATAGAGTGTCTTATAGATCAGTAGGCTTCAAGGTTGGAGCTGATGAGGGCACACAAGGTAAAGCTAAAGCATTAGGAGAAATAGAAATAATGCAAGTTTATGAGAAAAAAAAAAGTGTGTCCTTTAGTCAATGAGTAAGAAAGAATCACTTACTAGAATCAAGTTCACATGTATTTTTTAAAAATCCTCTCGAGACCTTACAATTTTTATAATCATAATATAAAAGCTAAATATTTCTTTAGTTGAAGGGAAAAAATGAGTTGAGTTTTCCAGCTGCAGTCTGCTCAGCTAGTCAAGGACAGTAAGAGAAAGGATTGATAAAAGTACAAATCAGCAGTGTTATCTTTCAGGCCTGGGAAGCTACCAGGGGCTGGTTGGGTGGTTGCATTTATAGATGATCTATCTGCAGCAGCATCAGAAAAGGGACAGGTTGTCATTCCCTTCACCACTCCTGCCCTGGGGGAGTATCATGTAAAAGGAACACATTTGAAAGTGGGACCTGGGAACACTTGGGAGATGAGATTGATTCACTTCATGATTTTGAAATAGTCACCAGTTATCCAAACATAGGATACTGAAGATTTTTTTCAAGCTCAAGAATGGATTCCTGGATGTTGGCTAGCTCCTCCTTTGCGGTACTGGAGGTCACTAGCCAATGCAGTGTAAGAGTGTGATTGATTGCAATGCTATCATATATTATAATAATAAAAGACGTGTTACTGATACCATAAGAGCTATTTTTATCTTGTTCTTCCCTTATTTTTCATCTGTATCAGTGTGGTTTATGTAAACCTGACACGTTTGTATATGTGAAACAGATGCAGAATAAAGCACAGTTGTGTCTGCTTAAAACATATTTTTTAAATTATAGACATGATTTATGAAAATGTTCTTTGTGTGTAAGATTTTTCTCTCTCAAAATGCACAATAATTATATATCTAACATTTATTTTTTTTCTGGTACTTAAGAGGGCTAGAAAGAAAATGAAATTTTTAAGTTGCTTTGCCTGATCTGTCTTCATTAGCTATAAGAAAAAACAGCATGTGACTTTTCTGCAGATGCAGATTAGATATCTAGAACTGCTCTTGCTATTCAAATATATGCTAAGGAAATAGTTGTTTCCACTGCACAAAGCCACACCCCCAAAATGCCCTCCGCTGCCCAGGACCAGGTCCTGCTTCCCCTGCCATCTCACAGTGAATGGCAGGAAAAAAATGAGGATCTTTCCTGTCCTCCCCAACAATGCAGTAACTCACGAAGTGAGTTTCCATGAAAGAGATTAAGGAATCCGCGTGCTTCTTATCACTGCAAAGGGCCATCATCCATCAGATTTCTCAGACCTAAAACTCAGGAGTTGTCTTCACCCTTATGTCTGATCCATGACCATGGGTTGAGAGATTTTATTTCCTTCATAATCTACCTCCTCTCCATCTCTGCCACTACAAACTACAAAACCCTGGACCAAACCATCACCATCTCTCTCCTGGACATAGAACAGTTTTCAACTACTCTCCCCAAATCTATTCTTGCCCTCCTGGACCCTCTGCTGTGTGGCAGCTAGTATAATCAAAAAGGATGGGGAAGAGTTACCAGTTCCCAGGAAAAGCTGTGGCTATAGGAAAGGGCTCTCTGCCAGGAGCACTTGAGTGGAAGGAATGAAGGAGTAGGCCTGCAGTAGAATGAATGAATGAATAAAGACTAAATACGCCAGCCTCTCTGTCCTCTCCTTGTTTCCATGTCTTCCAGCACCTTCCATTGACTAAACTCAACTCAAATGTAGACAGCAGAAAGGCCCAGGGAATGAACTTTGTAGAGATTGGCCTCCTGGGATAGAGAGAAGGATGGAAAAGGGCAGAGAGTGGATCTGGTGGGGGCACACAGAACAGAGAATAAAACCACACACAGCTCCTCTGCTCGAAACCCTTCCAATGGCACCCCATTGTGCTGAGGTTTAATGCCTACTGTCCTATCTCAAATAGTGAGAAGTCAATGTGTTAGAATTAAAGAGAAACAGAATTGTAGTTTTCTTACTCCTAGCTAAAGTAAGAAGCTGATGGCTAATGAGATGCTGCCAAACATGCTTTTAGGAGATTCTCGGAGATTAGCACATTGTTCAAATGGTTGTTGTTACGTTGTTATTTAAAGGGCCTCTAGATTATCTCCACAGTCTTGTTCCTATAGCTACTTTCTCTTAACATCCACACATCTCCTCTATCTTTGTTTGCACGAATGTAAATGCCACCTCAGTCCCATATGAATGATCCTGATCCTGAGTTTCATCAGTAGAGTTGGGCTTCTCACTGGGTTTCACGCGAAGGTGAATCGGTCCATTCTCTTAAATGCAGTTAACCGTTTGTTCTAACATACCTTCTTATTCCTTGCAAGGAGGTGGGCACTTTTAAAGAAAATGATGATCTCTGCTTCTATCATCTGTTTATGCCACAGCTTTGTTCTAAAAATATGACAGAAAAGGGGTCCCAATCTAGACCCCAAGAGAGGGTTGTTGGATCTCACACAAGAAGGCATTCAGTGCAAGTCCATAGTACAAAGCAAAAGCTAGTTTACTAAGAAAATAAAAGAACAAAAGAATGGCTACTCCATCAGCCCTCCTGAGGGTTGCTGGTTGCTCATTTTTATGATTATTTCTTGAGTATATGCTAAACAAGGGGTGTATTATTCATGCCTCTTCTTTTTAGACCATATAGGGTAACTTCCTGATGTTGCCATGGCATTTGTAAACTGTCGGCACTGGTGAGAGGGTAGCAGTGGGAATGACCAGAGGTCACTCTCATGACCATCTTGGTTTTAGTGCATTTTAGCTGGCTTCTTTACTGCAAACTGTTTTACCAGCAAGTTCTTTATAACCTGTATCTTGTGCCGGCCTCCTGTTTCAACCTGTGACTTAGAAGGCCTTAACCATCTGGGAATGCAGCTGACTGGTTTCAGCTTTATTTTACCTAGCTCCTATTCAAGATGGAGTTGCTCAGGTTCACACACCTCTGACAAAAAGACTTGAGATCTTCCTTTCTTTTTCTTTCTTACCGTTCTATCCTGCTTGCTCTTCTAGACCTTTCAACTTTTACTAAGAATAGTGTCTTATCTTCCTTTTAAATGATAATTTAAAAAAATATAGAGATGCACAATGAAAAACAGTTACAGCCCTTGAAATGAACTACTATTGATATGGCATATGTGCTTCTAGTCTTTTTCTACAAGAGGAAGTTATAAGAGAACCCTTTCTGTCCCATTTAACAAAGAGCCCAATGTGTTTATAATCTACATACATATATATGCACATATATTATATATATATGCCTTTACAATTATAGATATTATATATGAATTCACAGCCCTAAAACAAAAGGTGTTACATTTAAAGCTGAAGGCTCCTTTGATTTCTACCCCTATTTCACCAATCTTCCACATCACCCCAGGCCTGTGTTATGAGATTGTACCCATGTTCCTATAGGGTATTTAACGATATAAACTTTTTTCCTTTTACCCCACATGCTGCCATTTGATCATTACAGTAATTCCTTGTAGTTATTAGGAGCGAAGAGGAGTGTTAAACCCATTTTACAGGTGAGAGGCTGAGGCTCATGGATGTTCTAGGAGTGTCCATATGCTGCACTCACATCTGCTTAGTGGCATCATGTGCCCTTTCCTAAGGCTTTGTTGCAGTCATGAAGATGGATTTGTTAAGAAATCCATCCCCTAAGGACCTTCAGGTTTGTCTTCTCCCTGTAACTGGCCTATTTGGAGAGGAGCCTTTGTTTGCATCCTTGCTTTGCTGACCCACTCTGCTGCCCCTGCATACCTTCCCTGTTAATGGAAGGGCTGGCATCCCTGCACCTTAGTCATGCCCAATTCATTTTAGTGGACTGGGTCAGCCAAGCCAATATTTACTCAGGCCCAAAGCCATTGGGCAGGGTCTTTTACAACATCCACGGCAGCAGCCAATGAGGAGGCTTGTTTAGTTCAAGTTCATTGCCTTTTGGGATTGGTGTCCAAGGCCTTTGGGATGGGTCCATGGCATTCCTTTGCAAGGTACAGTGATCACCTCTTGGGCAGCTTGGGAGTCCCATGGATTCCACTGAGACCAGATGGTGTCATTTCACTGGCACTTAAGGTTAGAAGCCACCCCTGGGCTTTTCTCAGAATTTGGAACCTTCACCCTGCAGCTCAGAGTCCTCATTAGACAGCCAACTCCACATGCCTCTTTAGAAGAGAGAGACTGTAAAATACATGCTGGGAGGATTCAGGAGAAATTTGTTTAGATGTTACCTTCCTTTGGAACTTTTAAAAATGCATCTTAGAATTCTAATCAACTGAGGACATGTAGGTTAGTCTAAAACATGTCATCTAAACCAGCAATCCCCAGCCTTTTTGGTGCCAGGGACTGGTTTTGTAGAAGACAATTTTTCTACAGATTAGTGGGTGTCGGGGGTATGATTTGGGGATGAAACTGTTCCACCTCAGATCATCAGACATTAGATTGTCATAGTGTGCGATCTAGATCCCTCATATGCACAGCTCACAATAGTGTTTACACTCCTATGAGAATCTAATGCTGCCACTGATCTGACAAGAGGCAGAGCCCAGGTGGTGATGCTCGCTCACGCCCACTCACTGCCTGCTGTGTGGCCCAATTCCTAGCAGGCCATGGACTGGTACCAGTTCATGGTAGTTGGGGACTCCTAATTGAAACCATATGCATCATCTAGAATGATGCAGGGGAAAACCAGGATGGGTGTCACCCCACCTCTAGTGTCCTATCCATCTTGGCTGAATTCATTCACCTTTTCTATAGATCAATTTATGTTTTAAGAAGCTTGAATTTCTTCTTTGCTGATTAGCCAAGGTATTTGATTGATTGGTTTGTGTTTGGGGTGTCCTAGTGCTGTCAGAATGCAGTTGTAGTTAAAAGCAAAGTTTTGTAGCCAAACCTGAGTTTGGATTCTGGATTCACCCCATGCTATAAGTAAGACCGTGGCCAAATTATTAATTAATTTTTCAAAAGAGTTAGTGAAGAGTAATGGTGAAAAGAAGGGAGTATGGAAACAGGATGGTGGAGGTGCAACATCAGCTCCCCTACTTCAAGATGAGTGACTTGGGCAAATCACTTAACCACTCTGTATTGCCATTTCCCATCTGTAAAATAGGGATAAAACAGCACTTAACTGCAGCAAAGTTGTAGAAAGCAAAACCAACACACAAAAATCACTTGCATTTTTATATATTAACAATGAATAATATAAAAAAATTGAGAGGCCAAGTCCATCTGCAACAGCATTGAAAAGGATAAAATACCTAGGAATAAACTGCTGAGAAGGTGAAAGATTTTTACACTGAAAACTACAAAACATTGCTGAAAAATTAAAGATACAGATAAAAGGAAAGACATCCTGTGTTCATGGATTAGACTTGATATTGTTAAAATGTCCCTACTACCCAAAGTGATCTACAGATTCAATGCAATCCCTATTAATAGCCCAATGACATTCTCTTTTTTTACAGAAATAGAAAAATCTATCCCACAATTTATATGGAATCTCAGGGGACCCAAAATAGCCAAAGCAATCTAGAAAAAGAACAAAGTTGGATGTCTCATACTTCCCAATTTCAAAACTTACTACAATTCTGTGGTAATCTAAGCTGTGTGGTATTGGCATAAAGACAGACATAGAGACCAATGGAATAGAGTAGAAAGTCCAGAAAGAAACCTTTGCATATATGATCAAATGATTTTCTAATTGGCAGCAAGACCACTAAATGGGGAAAGGATTGTCTTTTCAACAAACGATGTGAGGAAAACTGGATATCCATATGTAAAGAACGAGGTTGGCCCCTTACCTTATGCTATACAAGAAATTAACTCAAAAAGGATCAAAGATCTAAATGAAAGAAGTAAAACTATAAAACACTTCAGGAAAGCAAAAGAAAAATTTCATGGCATTGGATTTGGCAATGATTCCTGGAAAAGAACACTAAAAGTACAGGCAACAACAAAAAAGGTAAGTTCAAGTTCACCAAAATTAAAACTTTTGTGCATCCAAGGACACCATCAACAGAGTGAAAAGGCAACCAGTGGAATGGAAGAAAATATTTGCAAATAATTTATCTGATATGAGATTAATACTCAAAATATGTGAAGAACTCCTACAACTCAACAACGGAAAAACAAATGGCCTGTTTATAAATGGATAAATAACTCAAATAGACATTTCTCCAATGAAGAGACACATATGGCCAATAAGCACATGAAAATGTGTTCAACATTACTAATCACTAAGGAAATGTGAATCAAAATGACAATGAGATATCACTTTACACACATTAGAATGTCTGTTATTAAAAACAAATAAAGTGAAAAACACAAAGTGTTGGTGAGGATGTAGAGACACTGGAACCCTTGTGCATTGCTGATGAGAATGTAAATGACACAGCCATTGTGGAAAGTAGTATGGCAGTTGCTCCAAAAATTAAACATAGAATTACTATATGATCCAGCATTTCCACTTCTGGGTATTTATATAAAACAATAAAAAACTGGGACTCAAACAGATATTTGTACACCCATGTTTATCACAGCATAACCAAAAGGTGGAAACAAATGTCCCTCAAAGGATGAATGGATAAACAAAATGTGGTATATACATATGATGGAATATTGTTTTGCCTACAAAGTAAAAAAATTCAAACACATGCTGCAATACGGATAAACCTGAAGACCTTAAGTAAAATGAGCCAGCACAAAATGACAAATACTTTATGATTATATTTATAAGAGGTACTTAGAGGAATCAAATTGATAGAGACAGAAAATATAATGGTGGTTGCTGGAGGAAGGGGAGGGAGTTTGGGAAGATGAAAAGTTCTGGAGATTGATGGTGGTGAGAGTTGCAGATTGTATTAGTCCATTTTCATATGCTATGAAGAAATACCCAAGACTGAGTAATTTATAAAGGAAACAGGTTTAACCGACTCACAGTTCCACATGTCTGGGGAGGCCTCACAATCATGGCAGGAAGAAGAAGGAGGAGCAAAGTCACATCTTACATGGCCACAGGCAAGAGAATGTGTGAAGGGGAATTGCCCTTTTTAAAACCATCAGATCCTGTGAGGCTTATTCACTATTATGAGTACAGCATGGGAAAAATCTGCCTCCATGATTCAATTACCTCTCACCAGGTCCCTGTTATGACATGTGGAGATTATGGGAGCTACAATTCAAGATGAGATTTGGGTGGGGACACAGCCAAACCGTATCACGTATCAATGTGCATGTCCTCAATGCCATTGAACTGTGCACTGAAAAATGGTTAAAATAGTAAATATTTTATTATGTATATTTTACCACAGTAAAAAATAGCACTTACCCATGGTGTTGTTAGAAGGACTAAATAAATCGATGGATCTATAGCAAATCTAAAGCAAGAGTTGGCAAACTTTCCCTGTAAAGAACTAGAGAGAAAATATTTTAGAGTTTGTGGGGCATATAGTCTCTGTTATAGCTATTCACTTCTGTTATTTTAGGAGAAAAATACTTATAGACAAAATGTAGGTGGATGTGTGTGGCTATATTGCAATAAAATTTATCAAAATAGGTAGTAGATGGAATTTGGTCTATGGGTTACTAGTCTGCTGACCCTTCATCCAAAGCATTTAGAATAGTTTCTGGCACAGACTCAGTGATATTTACATATTAGATATTGTTACTACTATGCAGAATTGCTGTGAATAATTTAATAAAATAATGCATGAAAGTACCTGCAATGCAGTATTTATTATGTAATGTATAGCTTTTAAATCATGACCTGCAAGGGGTATTTCATGCCAGGTTTGAAACCAGAGGGACAAATTAGCACTCAGGTCTGGCTGAGCACAAATGAGTCAGGGCACAATGACACTAAATGAAGCACAGACTTTCCTTAAACTGGGTGAATGGCCCACAGCTTTGATGGAGCTCACCTGTGTACTGTGGCATTCTCAACATGGACTGATGCTCCCCCTCATTAATTAGTGGTACATTGGGCCCTTTGTTGCCTCTGATGGGCCCCAGTGTACTACCTAGAGAGTGGTGGTCAGTGTGATCTCTGGACCGGCAGCTTCTAAATCATTGGGGAATTTGTTAGAAATACACATTTTTCAGCAACCCCACCCCAAGCTCCACTGAGAACTCTGTGGGTGGGGTACGCAATCTACCTGTGTTGAACAGACCCTCACCCGCTCCCCAGTGATTCTGATGCTGCCAAAGTTTAAGACCCACTGCTCTCTATAATGAAGTGATGGTCTGTTTTCCTGCCTCAATGGGATTCAAGTTTACAGCTTGGCAAGGGGAAGAGCTGTGCTGTTCACAGCTCTGCCCTGACACCTCTCCCTCTAGTGCAAGGTCCAGTTTCTAACATCTTCACGGTGTGTGTGTGTGTGTGTGTGTGCACGCATGTGTGAGTCAAGAAGTGAGCACATAAAGGCAAAGGGTGATTTATCATATCTTTGTTGTTGCTGTGTTGATATCTGCATGAGTTGCTGAGAGGGAGTCTCTCTGGTCCCGGGAGATCTCTGATAGGGAAAGGCAGCCACAGAAACCATGCTCACTGAGCAGTGAAAGGTGCTCCGTGAAGTCGAGCTCCTTGAAGGACTCGAAGGTCTACATTCAAGTCTTAAACCTGACCATTGCACAAATTAGGCCGAAGGCTTCAGGACCCTCATATACTACTGCTCATCCTGCTAATGTGTGGGGGAAAGTTCTTGCTCTCTTTATTCTCCTGTTGGAACTTGTTTTGGTGCTGGTGGTATTGGCAGGTTCTTCTCATTAGGAGAATATTAGTGTGGATGGCTATAATTCTTGATGTGTGTCAAACATATCAAAAGACATTGCTGTCCAGAACCAGTTCAGTCCACATGCACATAGTTTCTATATGACCAGAACCTTCTCTGACAGCAGGATAACCCCTTCTAGTCATGCTCAGCCCAGGCCTTTTGGTTCCTTTGCAGGGACATGTTCCCTGGAGGGCAGAGAAACCTGAAACTGTCTGCTGAAATTAATGTCTTTCTGCCTCAAAGGAGCTGGAAGGAGGGCCTCCCAGGTGACTAGGGAATCTGTGGTCTCCCAGGTAAACTGTGAGAGCAGGGAGGTATGAACACATCAGGCGAGGCTGACAGAACGGAATGTAAGCCTCCCCAGGCATGTGTGAGTCAAGATGGGGTTTGTGATTGGAGACAGCCTCCTGGCCACGCTGTGGTAAACACCATCCGGGATCCAAAACAAGATGTGAGGAGAAGCGCCTTTCCTCTGGAGTCATCTTCTGCCTTGTCCAAAACACTTTGCATTTGGAAAAACATACACTCTCTCTCTGAAGACCATCCCCTGACTTCTGCCAAGATCCAAAAAGGAGAGTGAGAAAAGAAATGGGATGGCTTGGACCCTAATATTTGAATAGATTTCTCCTTAGGAGAGTTGAATGGAGACATCAGATGGAAACATGCACACACATACACATCACTACCAAGGATAAAGTCAGGGCTTGGTCCTACCTTCTCCTCATAGTGCATTTCTTAATCTTTGCTCCAAATGGGTCTTCCAGATGCCTCTTTGCATTGGGATTCAACAGTGATCGTTTTGCCTGTATTATTAATGGTATTTTTATTTAGGGGAGGAATTAATCATGATAGTTATCTATAAAACAAGACTCACAAGGCAGGTATCTATTCATTTGTGCCTCAGCCCAGGTAGTCTCCATTTTACTTTGCCGTTTCCAGAAGGCAGGAACAGGAGGTAGAAAGAGGTATGTCAGCTAAAAATAACTGGATTCAAACAGTGTGAACATCACACTTCTTACAGGTGGGTAAGAAGGGAGTGGTGGCCACTGTTAATGCTGCTAAAGGTCAACCACTTGTTCTACAGCAGGGAACAAGCTGCAGATGATGGCAATGGTGTGGTGTGTGTTCAAGTCCATCAACAAGCTACTTCTAATTTAAAAGAAATAAGGGGCCACCCAGACTGTGTTCAAGGATCTTCTCATTCCTCAAATTTCCCTTTCTTTTGCTCGCTGGTGCTCCTGATTTATTGATTAAGGCATGATGTTTTTTCATTTTTCTAGAAAGTAAATGAACGGGACCAAGTTTTAACTACAAATGAGAAATGTGACTCAAGTGCAGATGAATCCCTGTTTAACTAATAGAGCATCTTCCCCACCAGTGACCTTGTCTAATGAAGAGCTCACCGAGCCCCTGAAGGCAAAGGGAAGGGTAACAAAGTCCTCAGGAATTTATCCTTGTTTTAAGTCGCACGTTACTGACTTATCACTCGTCCGTGGGACTGGTGTTCCATGTTCACCTCTCTGGAGAGTATTCTGAAGAATTCAGGCTTAAATACACAGTGATCGCTCTTTTCTGCTAGTCTCCTTGAAGAGAAGCACTCATAATTAACTCTCATAAATTCTGGACTGTGAGGAAGCGTGATGGGTGAACACTCAAAGCACAGGAGGAGAGGTAGGACCTGAATTCTGGGCCAGGAGGAAAAGGCCTTCCAGGCAGAGCAAACAGCTCAGGCAAAGCTTTGGAGATGGGCATGGGCAGGGGGTGCTTCGTGGGAAGTGGGGAGTCCAGTGTGAAGTGGAGTGAAGGATGTTAGGAGGTGTGTATGGGACACAAATGCCAGGGTGGGCAGTTGAGATTTTATTGCCTTTCAAAATCAGAAGGCTTAGAAGGTTCCTGAGCATGAGATGAAAAGATTAGATTTTGCATTTTGGGTATAAAAACTGATGTAAAGTGTGGAAGGTGGGATGGGAGAGGGAGAGAGGCTGGCATGGGCCAGCCATTTGCAGTGTTTCTATTACTTTAGGCAGAGATATACTGACACTATTGAAGGTAGGAATGGATTGCATAAGCTAATGTGGGGTCATTGGGAGGGCAGGGGTTTTGGTAGGTAAGGCGGATGAGTTGCTGATGCCCATGCCTAGTTTAAAAGCCTCTCAATGCCCATCTCAACCCATATTTGTGAGGAATGGCTTCCAAGAGTGTTGAGAGCCCTAACAGGCCCTCCCTATAACCTCCCCCTGAAGGATGTGGGCAGCTGAGACAGCTGAGGAATGAGGCTGGATTGCACAATTGGATTTTCTACCTGGGCCCCACCCCAGGTCTGGTACCTTCTATGAGAGGGTGGTACTGGAAACTTTCGAGCTCTACCCTCAAGATTTCTTACTTGTTCTGGTTTATACTTGGAGTTCTTGGGCCCCTTCCAAGGGAGAACAGACCACTTTGGGAGCTATGTCCTGGGCAAGATAGGCTTTAATCAGTAGAGAAACTCCCCATTCGATGCATTGCTAACACTTGCCACGTCACTTGCTACTTCATAATTTCCTTTAATCTACACTCTACCCCTTTATCATCACTTTACTGATGATGAATGAAACCATGGCTCACAGAGTTTCTCAAACTTCTTTTCCTGGTTTTACTTCCTAGATTGGATAAAACATAAATCCATTGATATTCTATTAGTATTTGCTGTTCTGTCTCCCTCTCCTTTGTTACATGGGCTATTTTTATTTTCTCTCTTGGGCAGTTTTTAGGACTTCCTTTTTATTTTAGGGAGAATCTTTTTTCATTCTTTGTGTTGGACACTTGGTGGACCCTTTCAATCTTTAAGCTCGTGTCATTCACTTTTGTTGCCATCTCCTATTTGCTGCAGTCAGAGATGTTGTTCCTGGTCCTGTAGACTTATGGCTCCTTATGTCCTTGATTGCTATTTTGGGAGAAAGAGGGGCATGGAGGTAAATGTGTGTGTGCTGAGGCCCTCATGTTTGACAGCAGTTCCTGGGAGCTATTTTACATATTTTTCTACAACTCTATCAGAAATTATTGTTGTCCAAGCTAAAGCCAAATAGGCTAATTAGAAATAATAGGCTAATTATAAAGCATTATCCAGTTCCCATAATAATGTTTGGAACCTGGTAAATGCTCAAGTAATACTTGGAGATTTACATCTGATACACATAAATTTAATGCTGCTGTTACTGCTTTAATAATCGTGTGTGTATGTGTGTGTGTGTGTGAGAGAGAGAGAGAGAGAGTGTGTGTATTTGGGACACTGCGTATGGGGAAAAAGCACGGAGTAACAATACAAGGAGATGTGGGTTCCATTCTTGGCTCCATCACAAGCCAAACAAGTCCTACAACCTCCCTGAGGCTCAATTTTCTTCCCTGTAAAGTGAGAATAACAATATCAACTTGCAGGATTATTTTGAAGATTAGACATGATAATAATGACAATTTTAATGCCAGTTAACACCTACTGGGTCTTGAATTGTGTTGCGTGTCACATGGTCTCTCTTAATTATTCCATACGATAGCCCTATGAGGTGAATAATACATCTCATTTTAAAGGTGAGAAAAATGAGTCTTAGAAAGGTGATGTTTCATGCCTAAAGTCACCCACTATGTGGAGGGGGAGGCAGACGGGAGTCACAGCTAAGTCTGCCACACTCAAAGTGTATAATTTTTAACCTCTAACTCTGCTACATTTACCACAGAGCCATTTAAATGATAGCTGCTACCATTGTGTTCAGGAAAATTGGGAATAATGCCTTTATTGATTCTCAATGAGAGGTGTTTTTTTTTTTTTTTTTTTTTTTTTTTTTTAAAAAAAATAAAAAAGACAAGGTATCAGGAGAAAGGGATTGGTGAAAAAGGGCGTTTGGTGGTGAAAGTGAAGTGGTTCCTTGAAGAGGTTATCCATGCAGTGTCTTCCAGCACCAACACTACCTTTGACTCACTTCATAGCAGTTTCAGGCTGTGTAGAAACCCAATTCAAACTGGCTTAAGCTGAAAAAGAGGATTTACTGGCTGGCATAACTGAAAAGCACAGGAGCTTCCTGCTCTAGGTGTTCAGGCACAGTTGGATTTGAGATTCCAAAAGCGGTCCTCAGGGCTCAGACACAGCTCTGTTGTGTTCCATGTTGATCCCATCCTCAGATGTGATGGCTGCCAGCGTCGAGAAGCCCACAGTTCCCCTTGCAATTCCTGTGGAAACAATGCCTCTTTTCAACAATTCTCACACAAAGTGTGGAGTTGAATTTCTCATTGGCTCTGATTATCCCACTCCTAGATCCTTGGTTGGGAGTCTGCTCTCATTAAATCACATGAAATTGAAAGAGAATACAAGGTAGTTTCCCCAAGAACAATCAGAATGCTGAATTCAGGAGGTGGGAAATGGATGCTGAGCAGTCAGAAAGAGGGGTGCTTCCCACACTGAACTCCAGGAAATCATCCTTGAAGGTTCTGAGAGGCAGGAACACAGGGCAGGGTGTCGAAGCAGGATGAAGAGGATTCTGCAGAGCCCGGACACCCAAGTTAAGAACCACTGAGTCACACAACTCCGTGGCTCTATTCACATGGTAGAGTCTATATAAACAGCCCACGTGCTCAAGTCTCGTTTCAACTACAGTGATTCAGTCCTTGTCAGTTTTATGTGGGCCACTATAGGAAATTTTAATTAAATAAATTTTGAAAAATATTGTATTAACGTAAAGAGGTTAAATGGTGGCTATGCAGGGATCCTGGGAAGCAGGCAGAAGAGAGATCTGTGAGCAGGAGTAGGGAGCCTCTGTCCTACCTGCCAAGCACTGGGCAGTGGGTTTACAAAAGCAGAAGCAGAGCAGCTGAGAGAGAGGGGATCTGTGGCTGCAGCTAAGATAAAGTCATGATTGGGAGTTACCTGTCCTGGGATACTAACCCTGGGTGTCACCAGCTGACTAAGGTGGGATTCCCTGCCCACAACATGGCCAGCAAGCCATAGCTGCATCAAGTGGTAAGAGATCTGTCTTAGGGTCTTAGAGGATTTATGTCTGCGTCCTGACACCAGGAAAAAGAAGGATAAATGATAAAAGGATATCACCTGCAAGAGGAGCACAAGGTATTATTTGAAGCCAGCAGAAAGAATGAGGGGAATATCTGGTACCTGGGCTTTCTTCTTTCCTGCCCGTTAATGAGCTCTTAAGCAATTGCTGTGTTACTTGCCCAGTGGTCAGCACTGAAGGAGATCTGAAACCTACATGAATGTTTCAACAGTTCGAATTCAAGGTACCTCCACAGAGTGTGACCTTGGTCCAAGACAGCAATAGGGATCTGGAAAGTGTTTAGCAACTAACTTTTTCGGGATGGGGTAAAGAATCCTGGCATTTGTTAATATCTGTGGTGTAAATACTCCCACCATGATTAGTTTCAAGCTACCAGCATGACATCATTGAACTTAGAGTTGGGTAGAGCTACACAGTAGCCCACCATTATAAATCTTTTCACTGTATAGATACTAAAGATGTAAATAATGTCAAGAATATAGATAACAGCAAATAGCGATAAAATATTTAGAAAGGGGTGGCTCTTCAGTATTTATTATCTTTGTATTTAATATAAATTATTTACATACATATATAAAATTTAATTTTTAATAATGACTGTGCTTAATAATTGATTCACAAAATTCCAGAGAAGCTCACAGTGGGCTCTTGTGAGTCTTTTGGCTGGCTCCAGCACATGACTGCCTTGTCATTCTCCCAGGTCCCAGGGGTTCAGCCTGCTTCTCTCTTCATTTAGAAGCCTCACCTCAAGGCAAATGTATTGCTTAGACTGATAACTGGTCAATCTCTTAAATGTGCTTTCTGTTAATTGAGGCTGGAAGCACTTTTATTCATCTTCACCTCCTCAGGGTGGTCCAGCAAGGCACAGCAAACATTTGATAAGTGACTGAGTGAGTAGCTGCTGGGAGCAGGCTGGCTGTGGAGACACAGAAATAAATCCTAGGTTCCCTGCTCCACATTTTCACAGCTCAGGATGCTTCCTTGGTCTGGCAACCATCACAGGTGTGACCATCTGCTTAATGGCTGTTTGCATAGCTGGAGCATCCCTCCATGAGGACAGGGACTGCAGCTGGCTTTTCACTGCTGCAGCAGCAGTGTTTAGCACATAGTAAAAGATCAGTCAATATTTGTTGATTCTGGCTGACTCTACGAAGTTAATAGTGCTTTCTGTTAACTATGCAGAAAATACTCAAATGCGTTTCTGTTGAAAAAATATCTGCCATTACAGCTAAGGCTAAGCACCCTTCGACCAACCCTTAATTCCAAATACTTTCCTTATGACAACATGATCACAGCAATTGGTGTGGTGTACCTCTTTTCAGTTTTTATTTTGTTTTCATTTACTTACAAACATATCTGTAGAAATATATAGTATTGTTTTGAGACTTTTACCTTTTATTTTGAAGTGTTTATAGATTCACAGGAAGTTGCAAAAATAGAATGAGATCTCTTGTACCCTTCACCCAGTTTCCTCAACCGATTACATCTTATGTAACTAAACAATATCAAAACCAGGAAGTTACGTGGGTAAAATGTGGGTATATAGTTCTATGCCATTTTATCACATATGTAGACTTGTATAACCACCACCACAATCAAGATACAGGATTATTCCATCAATAAATTATTCCACTTATTTTATCACCTACCCCTTTATACTCTTCTCTCCATTCCGCAACTCTCTCAGCTAGCCAACCACTAATCTGTTGTCTATCTTTATAGTTTTGTCATTTAGAGAATGTTACATGAATAGAATCATACAATATTTGATCTTTTAAGTTTGTTTTTCTCCACTCAGCATAATGCCCTTGGAATTCAGGCTGTTCTTGTTTGTAATATAAATGACAGTGTGTTGTACGTACTCTTTTGAAATGAACTGTGTGTCCCGGAGAACTTACCCTTTCAGTGTATTCAGATGGATGTGATTCTTTTTCACTGTCATATAATGATCCATAACATAGATCATCATACTTTCTTAATTTCCCCTATTGATTGCTGTCCCTGAGCTCTTCCCTCATCCCCAGTGAGGGACTGCTTACAGAGCGGTCTCTTTCCTAAGCTTCTCTGCGCAGAGGCCCTCACCCATAAGTTGCACTTAGCCCCATGGAAAGCAGAAGGAATGGTGTTTGGGAGAAGGCGCCCCAAAGATTCCACAGAGAGAGTCTCAAAGCTTGAAGAAAGGCACATCAGCAAGTTCTCACTACTCTTGGGTCTTTTCTGTTTAACTATTTCCCTAGGAAGTGGCTTATCTTCCCATCACCCAGATCGATGAGTAAAGCCAGAGGGAGAGGAGAAAAATAAACCAGTTCCCTCTTGTTGTCCATTCATGTAAATGGCAATTCCCATGGCAGTGATCTCTGCCCCTGATGCTCCAGAGAGGCATCCTTGCACACACACAGACACACACACACAAACACATAAATGCACATGTGCACACACTCTTTCTCTCTCTTTCTCACTCACATACACCCCCAAGGGAGGTAGCAGCAAGTGCTAGAATACCAATCAGCCTTCTTTTGACCTTTGTGCAGGATTAAGACCGTCTCCAGTGTGACGAGTGGGTAAAAAGGGGTCCCACAAGCATGTGATGAAGCACTGACTCTGAGGGGTGTTGAATATTAGATAACAGGGAGGAAGTGAGACTATGAGAACCCTCCTTTGACCCCACCAGGTGAACACAAGTGACAAGCTCATAGCTCCGTCCTGAAGGAGGCCTATTGTTTCTAGGCCAGAAAGCTTTGGCAAGTCCCAAACCCTAAACTCCAGAGCCCAGGCAAGACCGATTTCTAAAGACTCCAGTCCCGGGCCTCTCACAAATTCCTTATTCGCCTCCCCACCCTTCTCTTGCCACACTCTGAGCATTTGGTACAAAATCTTGGGGCTGGTATCCATGTCTGGAAGACTCAATACTTTATTTGGGGTTTTCTTATTCTTTGGGAGAGTAAGACCAGGCTCATTTTAATAGACTAAACCAGGAATCTAAACTGAAGGCAGAGGCCATGTAAACAAAACCCTTTTATGTGGTGACTCCAAATGCGTTTACTTTAACAAAAACAGAACAAGTAAATAAGTGAGGTTTACAAATATAAACAGCAAAGTTGCTGAAGTGTGAGATAAATTGTCTAAGGCCCTTCTGTTTAAATTCTCTGGCCTGGCATTTCTCCTTTTGAGTTTTTATCAGAGGGAATCTGGGAAGGAGAGAATGTTCTGCACAAGAGAAAAGAATTTACCATAGTGGGGTCAACCAGTGGTCTGATTAGAAGACCTCCAGCAGGGGCTACCAGAGCTGGCTGCTCCTCTCTCCCAGGGTACAGGGAGATACCTGGCTGGTGATATCACCCCTGTGGAAGGGATTCTTAGAAACAGCTTGTTCTGCCATCGTGACCCAAGAGAGCATGCAGTGGTGTAGGAGGTTAGGCAGTTGACCTCAGAGGGATGAGAAAAATTCTATCAGATGTCATTTTTACTTGAGGGAGAATTCCCCCTTCTTTATCCACCAAGAAGGGGTGGGTGCACCCAGCAGGTGGAATTCATTATGAAGATGAGCATCCTTGCCAGTGGGATTGGTGACCTGGCATTCAACCACTCTCCCAGGGAAAAAATCTAAACATGGCATGAGATTTCATCTGAGTGGTTCCGAGACAGTTCATTGGATTTGGAGGTGCGAGTAGAGTTCAAACCAGTACAAGTACTGTGGGAAAAAGGCAAAGAACAGGGGAAGGGTGGCAAGATCACCTATGTGCTGTGTTGTGCTAACACATGTTTAATAACTGGTTCTTGGAGTTGGAGAGAGAACCCCGGTTTGTGGATTTCTGTGGTGTAAAGATTCCCAGTATGGATAATTACAAGTTAACAACAGGAAGTCACTCGGCTCACAAAATTCTTGAATATTAAACAATCAGCCTTTACTAGCTGGTATGAACTGGCTCTAGCACACCACTGCCTGTGTGGATCAGGAAGTGGGTCTTAAGGTTGCAAGTGGGAATGATGGGAATTTTGGGGGGAGTATAAAGCTTGGATCATTTTCCCAGTGATTTAGAGTACCCTGTGTTTCTTTGTTCATAGTAGTTAGGATGCTTGTTTGAGTATTCTGATACTTGTCTGCTTGTCCTCTAAGACTCCATGGCAGGATTGCATCTATCTGGGTCACCGATGTGTCCTAGCATCTACCACAGTGCCTAGAACATAGTAAAGCAGTTTTGATTGGTCCAAAGATCTGTTGAATGCTTTATTTACTAGTAAGGCACCCACTATGTGCTAGGCACTATACTAATCCCTTGACAGGAAAAATCCAATTCCATCTTCATGTCAGCCTTCTCAAAGTATGATTGGTGAGTCACATAGAGGGTTGATTACAAATAAAGTTATCTGGGCACTCCCCAGATCTTGCTGAATGTGCAGGGCCCAGGAATCTTCATTTAAACAGCTTCCCAGATAGATTTTATATAAACTCAGATTTTAAAATCACTTTCTTATAGGGTAGATCTTATTATTCCTGTTTTATAGGTGAGGGAAACTGAGGCTGATGGGTCTCAGTAACTTCCCCAAGGTTACACATTGGATAACTCGGGGGTCTAGGACACTAAGCTAGGCCTTCCAGATGCCAATTAATAAGCTAGATGGGCTCCCATAGAGTAAAACTGAATGAGTGAATGCATGACAGATGTCTCCATTGGGTGTGCAGTGTGGAATTCAAGAGTCAGAGGGGAAGCCTTATAGGAGTCAATTATGTTAGTTTTGGGGTGAAGTGATATACCAGGCTTAGAGTGGAGATAGTGGGCACAGAAAGTAGGACATTGAGAGAATTAAAAATTATTCAATGCTATGCTCTATGTCAGGTACGTTCAGAATAATATCACCTCTTAAATGAGCTTTACATCATAACTTCATTTAATCTGCGTAACATCTCAGCAGGAGAGCTGCTGTCACCCATGTGTTTTAGAGTGTGATTCAGAAAGAATAACTCAGCTGACCATTAAGAAGCAGAGGAGCTGAGGTTGGAGCCGTAGTTTCTCTCAGTCTGTGCCCCTTGGTCCCTAGTAAATTGGAGTTCAAACCCATGTACTCTGACTACAGGGGATGTGAAGGCCATTACAAGGGCAAGTGAGGGTGAGCTCTAATTGTGGGATTCCCACCAACCCCAGTCCGAGGAGCTTTGGCAGTGGTTGGAAGAAACACAACAGAGGAGCATCAGTTGCCACAACACTAGAAAACACAAGCCTGTGTCTGTATGTTCCTGGAGAATGTCACTGTTGCTGGGGCATCCCAAGCACTGATGTGGACAGATGCTATCTGCTGGTAAAATGATTTCCTTATGGCTCTTCAGTAGCCTAGGCCCTGCATTTTATTTTATCCCATGGCCATGTGCAGGTCAAATGAGGCTAGGAGCATCTGTTCTGAGGCAGGGTTTTTTTTTTTTTTTTTTTTTAAGATAAAAGTCATCAGGGATGATTAAAACTTCAAAATGAAAGGAGGTGATTTCTGAAGAATGTTCTCTTTGTCATCTTTTCCTCCCTCTTCTTCGTCTTCTCCACTCATGGTTTTGCACAGAGCTAATGACAAAGTTATGAAAATAAAAGTCTTGCTGGCTACAAGAGGCACATATTTGCATGGTGTGGGGGATGGAGTTGAAGAGCTTGCATTCTGCCTGGAAGTCATCCCTCATGAGTCCATGAGTTTGGAACCAACATGATACAGTATAATTAGCAAGAAAGCCAGTGTCTGCAAAGAGGCTTCCTTTAAAGAATGTCTAAGATTCTGTGGATGGGAAGAAGATATTACACAAGGCTGAGGGGCAGAGGAGGGGACATCAATCAAATGGCTCTGCCAAGGCCTTGCCTTTGTTGACCCGCTCTTGCTGGTCTTTCCTAAAGCATAGGAATGTGAGGTTTCCTGCATCATGATTGGGATTAGAGATTGGCATAATCTCTCTGGAGAGCAGGCAGGCAAAATATCACAATCTGTGATGGATGCCTACCCTTGACTATGGTAAACCACTAGGGTTTTGGAGTTGTTTGTTACTGCAGCATAATTTAGCCTCATCCAGACTGAAACAATAGGTAATGACTTACATTTAGGCAAAAAATGTTTGCATCCTACAGTAGAATCCTGTGTAGATCTAAAATAAGATTGTTTATATTTACTGATATGCAAGATTCTCTGTATTAGTCAGGGTCCTCCAGAGAAATAGGACAAATAGAATTGGAATTGGCTCATGCAATTATGGAGGCCAAGAAGTACCATAATCTGCTATCTACAAGCTGGAGAATCAGGAAAGTCAGTCGTGTAATTCAGTTCATGTCCAAAAGCCTGAGAACCGGGACTATGTCTGAGGGCAGGAGGAGATGGATTTCCCAGCTCAAACAGAGAGTGGATTCTCCCTTTTTCTGCTTTTTTTTTGTTCAGTTTTGGCCCTTAATGAATAAATGATGCCCACTCATGTTGGTGAGAGTGATCCTTGCTCAGTTTGCTGATTCAGCTGCTAGTCTCATCTGGAAATGAGAGTAGTGTTAGTAGTGCCTCATGGGCACACCCAGATATAATGTTTACCAGCTACCTGGGCATCCCTTAGTCCAGTCATCTTGACACATCAAATTAACCACCCCATTCTCCAAGATACATTTCCAAGTAGAAAAGACATCCAATAGCATGCATCGCGTGGACCCTGCTTGGTAAAGCTATGCATGTAAACTGTAGGTGGCCTTATACATGTTAACAGTTGGACTGCATAATACCTTCCTACTTGTGGCATCTGGAACAAGCTTTTCTCCATGCTGTTCCAGAGCCCCGATTCTTAGGTGGACTCCTTCATGATTTTGGTTTCTCAGCAGCCTAATAGGTACAACATCATAAACACTCAGGAAGCCAAAGCCTATAAAAGTCGGATCTTTACTCTTGTCTCATGACACACATAATATGTGGAATTCCCAGCACATAAAGATCTCACCGGGTGTTGAAATGTGTGGAAAGTGCTTTATGCTGATGTGTTTGGGAAGACAACTCCCCCACCTCCCTGTGTGGCTCCTTTTCATTCTGTCATTCATTATAGCATGTGGTCGCCCAGGATTTATGAAAAGACATATTCTATTTATACCACTTCACACAACTCTCTATCTCACACTGCCCCCTAACACCACCACCACCACTAGTTAGAAAGTGAAAACTGAGCTCAAGCTTTGGCAGCCTCACCCCTTCCTGTTGGTGTTGATTGCCCATGTGACTGGCATGTGGTTTTACAGTGGCTTTGTAAGTTCTCTTGGCATCATGTAGGTAACATGTGTGATGGTTCATATCAGCATTTGCTTGGGCAGCCAAAAATCTAGTTATTAGTAAATGTGGGTCTCCCCAGCCTTAAGATGCCCTGAAGACTTTAACATTAACACTACTACTACTAATTGTAGTAGTATTAAAATTAATAGCCACCATCACTTATTAAGTAAACCACCTTCTAGCCCACATTCCCAATCCCTCTGTACTTCTTAATAAAATGATCCTAAAGCTTAGCACACCATTTATTTGACTAGTTGATCCTTTTCTGGTATTCACTTACCTTTATACTTTTACAAGTGTGTATCTCTCTCTCTCTCTCTCTCTCTATATATATATATATATATATATATATATATATGTATATATATATACGTGTGTATATATACACGTATATATGTATATATACACGTATATATATACATATATACATATACGTATATACGTATATATATGTATATATACGTATATACGTATATATATGTATACGTATATACGTATATATACATATATGTATATATGTGTATATATACACACATACGTGTGTATATATACATATATGTATATATACACACATATATGTGTGTGTGTGTGTGTGTATATATATATAGTTGCTAGTGAAAGAAGTCTATACCCTAAAGGACTAAAAGAACTCTTTCCTAATAAGGCCACTGACCACTTGACTAGCTGACTTTTCTGTAAGGCCACTGGATTGAAGGAAAGCTATGGTTCCCATTGCTTCTGTGAACTGAATGGAGGATTTTTTTTAAAGTTTATTTGGTGCAGATTGATATTGTGGTAGAAGCCATAACTCTGGATCCTGCGGCTATACCATACTTTTTTCACTCTCTGAAATGTGTGCTTTCGTAAAGCTTTCTCACTTGTCAAAAACAGACCAGGGAAGGGAGATTACATGTCTGCCTTACTCATTGTGTAGCCTTAGCGCCTTCAGTGCCCAGTGGAAGAGAGGAGCTCCGCTGCACACGCACCCTAGCTGTCTTCATTCGTTCATAAGCAGACATTACAGTGTGTAGCCTTAGCGCTGATACCTCCCTCCTCTGCAGCCATGGCAAAAACTCATAAGCTGGTTATCACTAAGCTTGTATTTTTCCATGCCAATTTCCTCCTTATCCCTACTGATGGAAATGTTTGCGTTCCTCCTGGGTTTGCAGTCAGTCTACTACCACACCAACTCTGCCCCAAGTCCCCGCCTCCTGCAGCTTCTTTCTGCTTTTATTTGAATGCATCACTTTTGGCAAGAAGCAAGGCTCCTTTTGGCCATCCTCACATTTCTGTCACTCTAAAGCCTACTCGTCTTGCATATGTTACAGCCACAGAGTCACTGACCACACCCCTGTCCCTTGCCCCAACCTTACCCAAGTGCAGGTCATTGATGGACTCGTGGACCACCCCAGGTCCCTCTTGGATGGCCTTGCCATCCCTGTTCCCTTGGGAAGGATGACACAAAGGAGGCATTATGCCAATCTCCATCTAAGCAGGATCCGCCTACCATATTGCTGCTGTTGCCATAAGGACCAGCTAAGAAATGTTTATATTAATGCAAACGCTGTTTGGGGGTGGGTGTGCAAAACCAAACAACACCCGCTGTGGAGAAGTTGCAGGTGTGCTGCACGAAGATTAACTCTACTGTGAACAGCTTTGTTTCTGTGGTGACCACGTGTGCTGCTGTCCTTGGAAATGCCTCAGTTTGCTGCGCTGCTTTTGTCAGAGTGTGGGCCATTTCTGGGAAGATCAGTGTTGTGAGTGTCCATCCTTCTGCCTTTGTGCCTCTGTTTCTCTCTCTGCCTCTCTCTTTCTCCACCTCATTCATTCACACACACACAGGCATGCACCCACATGCACGCACTTGTTTTTAAGGATGGTTTCAGCCTCTTAGGGGAGATGTAGCTCAACCTGTATGATGAGAGGAGGCTCCATCTGAAAAGCATCTGTTGGGCAGTCTGTTCTGTACTGCGGAATTAATTGAGTCCAAGTAGACAAATACTTGAGCCTGGTTATGGGCTGAGGCATTTTAGCAAGTAGTTTGGAGAGCTCGTGGCAGTCTCCTCAGTTGATGTATTGTAGCTACAGTGTGCCTATCCAGGGGCTGGGACCAGATCTGGGCAAATCTGCCCTTCCTTCAGCGGGCTGTTCCACCAAATGCCCACCCTAGCACTGGGTCCTGTAGAGTGACCTGCACACACCTCATCCCACCAGTAACCAGGCAGTCTCACCACTGGGTCTGTGTCTGTCTGGCCTGCCCAACCTGCATATAACTGGCCCGTGTCACGTGGTACACCACCTGAAGGCAGGATGCGTGAGTGTGCCTGAGTGTGTGTGTTCCTATGCCAATGTGTCACTGAAGTGCTCTGGCTGGAACTCCTCTGCAATGTTGCACATTTTCTCCAACCAGGTGTAAAAATGTACCTGTGGCCAACCCTGCAGGATGTCTCCTTCAAACTGGGATGTTCCCTTCCAACTAGGCAAAACCAGGAAAAGAGCCTCAGTGCTCCAAGGACAGAGGTGAGGGCCTGCAGGGCCTGCTTCCTCCTCCTTCAGAAAGGACACTTGCCCTGCAACCATCAGCCCTCCAACCCCTTATGGAGGGGCTTTCACAGGGCAGCAGCTTGGGGGCCTGCTGACTAGTGCCAAAGAGTATATGTGCAGAAGCATCCCAGCCCTTGGCCTATGGGGGCTGGGTGGAGGCAGACCCTCCCCAACAACGGCCCACTATTCCATCCAAAGTGTAACAGAAAGGACAGTGGGAGCAAAGTATAGGCAGCTCCTCCGTAGGAAGATGAAAGCTCACTTCCTTGTCACCCCCACTGTGCCTCCTGCCTTCAGATTACAGTCTCATGGAGGCTCAGTTCTTTGATGAAGCCAGTAGCACAAAGGATATTGTGCTGGACTCACAGGGGCAGATTCAGGGCTAAGACCCCTCTATCATGAGAGCCTGGGAATAAGAAAATGTCAGGAACTGGAGACGCCCTTTCAGTAGCTTGCCTTTCTCAGAATGAGTCCTCAGGAACGTGGAAAATATTTGGGCCTCTCTTCCTGACAGGTAATGCTGTTATTTCATCAGTGTTGACTCTACCCTGCATACGCTGGTTTTAGCCCTTGCGGTTGTATGGAACTATCACAGGACCATGGCCAACCTTTGGAGTAGGCACTCCTGGGTCCCTGGCCCCATCTCCATTTCTATTTATTGCTTCCTGAAGCTAAAATCTGTTGAGTTCAAGATCTTCGTTCTGAGAAGCTGGGATCTTCTGCATTCATCTGTACACAGGTCTTCCCAGTTTCCCTCCTGACTTCATGCACTAAGCCAGGTCCCTGGGGAAGGTAGGAGGCAGCGGTCCTTGTTCACCCCATCACATCCAGATCAACAACCATTAACGTCATGTGTAGACAGAGTCCTCCCAGCACTCTACAGAGTGGGCCTTGTCCCTCTCTTTTAAGTGCTGATAAAAAAAATCCTGTAGCTCTCAAGCCCCTAGATTCTTAGAAGTCCTCTGTTGCAAACAACCCCATCTACTCACTGCCCCTAACTGCCTGGTTCTTAAACAAGAGTGTGTTTCAGTATCACCCAAGGAGCTTTTGAAAGGTGGATCTCCAGGCCCCAAGTGCAGATTTTGATTTTGCATATCCAGCAAAGTCTAGGAAAGGCCAGTCTATTAGGCCCTTCTGTGATTCCTACATAAGTGGTCACCGGATTTCACTGGATGGGCACTGCCCTATTGGATGTCCAGTGTGAGGTGCTCTGGGTCTAGATATGTCTGTGCTGTCTAACAGCTGTGGAGTCTTAGGTCTTGGGAGGATTCCTTAAATTTGTAAGAAAGTCAGTTTTCCCTTCTAGAAGAATCACAAAAACCATAACACCCCTCTTTAAGGAAAGGTGAGCCCATCACCTAGCACCTAGTACCTAGTGAATGCTAACAAATGCCACAGGCTGCCATTGTAAGTATTACTGTAATTGTAATGATGAGTCTCTCCTTTGATTACCTGCTCTCAGCTTTTATTCTTATTTACAAGACCACGCCCTCCTATTCTCAGCATTTCCATTTATTTCTTCCTATGCTGTAGGTTCCTTAGTGCTCCCTCCTCCTAAAATAGCCTGACTACCTGCTATTTTTCCATGGATTCCTATAAATCTCTCCCCTGTCTCCAAGAGGTTTGTCATAACTGTGTCCTCACTGAGCCGTTTTTAGAACACATATTGGCCTTTTCAAAGAGAAGATCCTTCAAGGAGCATGTTCAGAAGAAATAGAATTTTCATTAGGGGCACAGACTTGTGTAATACATGCAGAAGTATGACCTTAACCTCTCAGCCTGCTTCACCTGAAGCCAGGCCAACTCCCTTGATGCTAGCCAAGGATTTGTTTTCACATTTCCCAGGCATCACCCTGCTTTGCTCCAGCCCCCATCCCCTGCAGTGTATGACCATGCAGCACCACAGTTACATAAAGTAGGATGCCAACAGAAATGCCTTGAGAGACTTGACCACAGCCCGCAAATTCCTAAGCTTACTACTTGCATCACGTGCCCACCAGGATGTGTCTGTTGGCTTCAATGGGGAGTTACTGGTTTCTCCACCTTAGGAAGGTACCCAACAACTGCTGTGGATGGTCCCACTGTCCAGGCCTAGAGCTGGTTGGAAGGGAACTCTCCCTCTCACCACCATCTTCTATGTGTTCAAGCCCAGTTGTCTGGGTGTCCTCACCCATGCACTCTCTCATTTCGTGTCCTTTATTGCTGCCAGCCAGGAATCTTTCTTTCCTCACACTGAAATGCACCATGAGTACCTGGGTCTTGTCTTTGTAGTAGAATGGCTTTTGTCCATTCAGACCGGCCCTGTGTAGGGAAAGGCTTCTTATTTTTTCTTTCTCAGAGCTCAGACTAACTCTTTAGGACTCTGTTGGGTTTGGAGAAAGCTTCCAGATAGTAGGATTGCTTTACCTTTGCTCTCGGTGGGGCGGGGGGTGTTTACACATAGGCTTCCACCACACTTCCGTCCTTCTAAGTCTGCTTTTCACTCTCAATTCCAGTGTTGTCTCCATCACCTGGCTACTATCTTAAGTGATCATGTTCATTTATTGATGGGCTTGTGTATTGCTTCTCTCCCTTCACTAAACTGTGAGCTCTGAGGACTTTGACCGTGTTTGGATACATGGTAAGCACTCATTAATTTCAAGTGAACGAATGAATAAAGGAAGCAAGAAAACAAGCTTCATTCATTAGACATCATGAATTCCCTGGCCCGATGCTGTGTTTAATATCCTCAGTAATATCGCATTATCCATTTCCTACGAGGAATAGTCTGTATTCCAGAATGAGCCATGAGAGTGCCAGAGGGTAGCAGAGTCTTCTCAAGTAGATACACAGACTCTGCCCTAACAGCAAGAACAGCATGTTCTGAGGCAGAGTAGGTGTGATTGCAAGGACACCAGTACCTACTAGACTCTCTGAATAACTTTCCACCTTTCTGGAAAGGGAAAAAAAAAGACAAAAACCTTTTCAACTCAGAGTAAGAGAACACCTTATCGAGAAGAATTGTTGGCTTGAATTTCCACTGAGGTAGAACAGTTTGGGTAGGGGGATGTCTTGGAAAGCCAGATTTTCAGGGCTCATGAATGGAAGAGGAGAATGCAGTATATTATAAGGTGGAAGCTGAGACTGTGCACCCAATGATGGGATGTCTCCCTGCCCTTCATCTGCAGCCTTGACCAGCAGTGTCTCTTGTGTTAACCTGATGACTAAAGTCTGAATTCACGTTCCAAGCAAACAAGAGGCTCGGGGACAGACCCTGGCTTGAATCCAGAAGTGAGTGGGCAAAGGGGAATCTTGGGACACTGGTCTCAAGAACCTAAGGGATGTTGCTGGGATAAGTTCTAGGGATAGGCAAGGGCCTAGGAGCAGCCTAGACACAGACAGACCATCCATGGAGGTGTGGCGCTCCACCCTGGACCTGGAGTCCAGGGGTTGGGGAAGGCAGGGCGGAATTGTTTCCCGAGGCCTTGGATAGAGGGGTCAGTTTATGGGGTGCCTGTGGCTTTGCCTGTGGGTGGAGAGGGGACTGTTAAAGACATCAAGTTCTTTTGGACAAATAAAGATTTCTTTCTGAGGCTCCTTGTATGTTCTTCACCCTGCCTGGCAAGACCACCTAGCCCTGGCTGCTCCTCCTCCTTGCTCCATGGTGACCAGCATGTTTCTCTGAGTTCAGAAAGCAGTTGATGTAGAGGTAAGCTCTGCCACCACCGTCCCCTGCCCCCCACCTCTGTGGTCCTCCTCTCCAAATGTCTCCTCGGCCGCAGAGTCCACCCATGACACTTTTCCCGGCAAGAGAGAAGTCGCCTGAAAACATTTGGCTGAGCACAGTGGCTGTGTAAAACTCCAAGGTGGTTTTAGCATCTCAAGTGAGACACATTTGTTAGTGCATGCGGCCTGGGGATCCATGTTTTACAAGATAGCTGGGCAGTGCAGAGAGGGGCCTCCGCGTTTTTCATATTTTACTGCTCCCACACTCGCAGCCTGGTGGGCGGCTTCCACTTTAAAGTTAGAAAACATTCCAGCCCTTGCCCGTTAGGGTGACTCCTGATACGCCTCATAAACTGTTCATAAAACAAAGCGATTCCAGCCCAAGTTTCTTCCCCTTCTTCCTCCTCCTCGAGGTTTATTTTCCCCTGCTCTGTTCTGCCCCCTGCACCTTCCTGGTTAACCCTTGGGGACCCCACTTAATGAAGCATTGCAACCTGATGTGGACAATGTAGAAACAGCTCCGCAGGTCTGCACGTGAAACCTCGGGCCTCCTCTCCACCTCAGTCTCCTCCAGCTGTGATGTTTGTCCTTCCACGTAACCTCTGGCTATTCCACACCCTTCCTCCCTTTTTCAGTATCAAGGGCATTTGAAACCCTTTTCAGCAAGGTTGCCCCTCTGCTGTCCCTCTTGCCTCAAACATCTAGAGCCTGAGATGGCCTGAACAGGCAGTTGGCTGCACTGCCACAGGATGTCCCTGGTTCTTCCTCTGCCCACATACACAGGGTGGGACTTTTAGAGAAAGGTCATGGGACTAGAAATGAGGACTGCAATTGGTGCATTCTCTCTTTAACCAGTTGCATGCTTGGCACATGAAAAACTTTGCAGGATAATTACAGGAACATGCAGACCTGTGTTCAAAACCTGGCTTGGCCACTTTCTTGCTGCATGATCTACCTGTGCTTTAGTTTCCCATCTATACACCCATTCATCCATCTATCCATCTATTTACCCACCTGCCCACCCACTCACCCATCCATCCATCCATCCATCCATCCATCCATTCATCCATTCATTCATTCACCCACCCACCCATCTATCCATCCATCCATTCATTCACCCACTCATCCATCCATCCATCCATGCATATATTGATTCATCCAATAATTAATGAGCACCTACTATATGCTAGGCCCTGTTTTAAGTAATTAAGGACTTAGAGGTGATAAAGCCCATGAGTTTCTGTCCTCCTGGAGTTGATATATGAATGAACTTGGATGAGTAAGAGAACTTACTTTACCAGTTGTTGTAAAGATTAGAAGATAAAACATGTAAACCATACGAAATTTCAGTTTTGTGGATCAAAGATTTTGACCATCAGTCAGTTCATGGGAATCAAGCTAACAGTGAAGTGCCTAGCACATAGTCAGTCCTCAAAGAGCAGGAAATGAACATCTTCTGCACTAAAGGCTTATGTAGTCCCCGGCAAGAATGAAAAGGTCTTCCAAATGTCTAGTTCATTTAATGTGACACAGTTTAAATCAGGTATTATTTACAGCTCATGTTTTTTTATTAAGTGTTATGAGCCCATGAAGTCTTGAGAAGCAGCAGACAGGAAGTAGCTTGTTGAGTTTTACCTTATGTTTTAATGCTCCTGTATGCCAGACTGTATGACCAATATTTCAAAATATTCTGACCCTTTTCTTGAGTAAATCAGCAGAACTTAAAACAGACTTTGCATTATTCAAAGCATCCGTAGGGGCAGGGTGGGTGGGGAGGAAGACCTTGTGTTAAACATTTATGTCTCACTGCTGAATAGCAAATGTAACCCATCTTTACTAAAACCTCTCTAAATGGTTGACATAAATTTCATACAATGAGTCTATTTTTCCCCCCTTCCAGAAAATATACAAAAGCAGGTGTCTAGACTTCCTGGTGTGCAAAAAAAAAACCTTCAAAACTCCGTTTTGAATGTTTACTTGTTTTCAGGTGCAGTTAGGGTTTTTAAGAAAACATTGACGAAGCTTCCCAGGGATTCACGTTGCTGTGGTATTTGGCTTTCCAAGGCTTTAAGGCAGTTACCAAGCAGCGTTCCCATGACTTAGTGGTTGACAGCCTGGGCCTCCTGGCCAGAGGACCTGGCTTAGAATCTTGACTCTCCCACTTTCTAGGAGTGTGATCTTGGATAAGTTTTTTTTTTTTTTTTTTTTAATCACTGAGCCCCAGTTTCTTCATTAATTGAACATAATGATGGTCCCTACCACAAAGGGTCTTTGAAGAATAAGTCAGAGAGTACTTGTAAAGTACTTATTAAAGTGCTGGACATATATTAAGCAATAAGTTATTGTTATGTTAATATGGGTACCATGATCAATGATATTAATGTTGCTATTATTCTGGGAATATATTCAGCATCCACATCTTTTATCAAAACTAAAAAGTTACATCATTCCTTTGTGAGAATTAGTCTCCTTTTGTTTGGCCACAGTTCATTTTCTGCCCTTGTATACTCAGCTCAAATTCCGCAAATCTCCGTGATACAAGTTGACTGAATCACTTCTGACCTTGGATAATGAGACACACCATGGTATGAAAAGTGAGTCTGAAGAACCCCGAAAGTATTTCTAGGTTGGATGAAATTTGGCTAGAAAAACATCCTGTACTTAGGACTTCCAACACATGGCTTAGAAAGTAGTTTTTCTATAACCCCTCTAATATATATGCAGAAGACACAAAGAGGAGAACTCACTTAATATCACAAGAAAGCTAGTTCAACCTCCTCCTTTCTGCCTTCTTCAGAGATGGCCATTGCTTAATATGAAGTCTTACAAACAACAGTAATTATTTTTAAAGCAGTTATTTAAGTATTTGTTGGGCATCTATTACATGGTAAACACTGTTTTCAACTAACAGCTTGGACTCTTACTTTTGGATCACAGAAATGTGAAGATCTTTCTAAAACAACGAGTAACATCTTAGGAAGAAAAAATAAGGGTTCTAGATATGTGAAAGCACTTCAGAGTTCCCTTTCTTTTGCCTGGCACAAATCACAGATCGGGCTGATTGTGAGGTCCTTTGGTCACCTGTGAAGTTGAACACTCTATATTAGAAGCTTACCTCTCATCTCTGCTTCCACCCCAACCACTTCCCACCACACCCTTGAACACTTCTAGAGGCATCTGCTCCAACATTCCCAACACTGGAAGGGATTAGGCAGGTGCTTCTCTGAGAGTTCTAACTCCTGTGGTGTTTGAGCTACTTAAGAACTAATCTTGCTGCTTCGCTATCCTGTGAACCTCCTGGAGGTTGTCCTACAACTAGAAGCAGGACACATCTTAGGGTCTGTTTGCCAGTGAAAAGAAACACATGTGGTAGGAACAACTGTACTTCCATGTTTGCTTAGGATTTATCCAGAAAGTTCCTTTTTGCTTGCTAGCTGGTATGGTTTGGCTCTGCGTCACCACCCAAATCTCATTTTGTAGCTCCCAAAATTCTCACATGTTGTAGGAGGGACTAAGTGGGAGATGATTGAATTATGGGGGTGGGTCTTTCCTGTGCTATTCTCATGATAGTGAATGGATCTCACAAAATCTGATGGTTTTAAAAATGGGAGTTGCCCTGCACAAGCTCTTTAAGCCTGCCGCCAACCACATAATATGTGACTTGCTCCTCCTTGCCTTCCGCCATGATTGCAAGGTTTCCCCAGCCAGGTGGAACTTTAAGTCCAATTAAACCTCTTTCTTTTGTAAATTGCCCAGTCATGGGTGTGTCTTTACTGTCAACATGAAAACAGACTAATACATTAGCCAATTAAAGTACTAAATCTTTGGTGTTTAGGGTGTTGTGACTGAGATAGTATTGTCCTCCAGACAAAATGTTTCTGAGTCGTTTATGGTGCTTATGAAAATTGGTGACATCTAAGGTTATTTACCTTATTGGGTTTGATGGGTCTGCTTATCAGGGAGTGAGAAATTCCCAAGAGAGTTAGAAGAATATATTTCTTTATCATAAAAAATTACTGACCTTGTGTCTTTCCCTGGGCATTTGATAATGAACAAGATGGATACAACTCCTGTTTTTAAAGAGTTTACATATTAGAGCTGTGCTGTCCAGTATGCTAGGCACTAACTGCAGGTGGCTATTTAAACTTAATCCAAATTAAATAAAATTCAAAATTCCATTTCTTAATCATACTAGGCACTTCAAGTACTCAATAGCCACATGTAGTTAGTTGCTATTATTGTGAACAATGCTGGAATAGAGTATCTCTATCTTTGTAAGAGTTCTGTTGGACAGTGCTGGTTTGGAGAGGTGTACAGACAGGCAAATACCAATTACAAAGGAGCACATTAAATGCTATAATGAGAGAAATACCAGCAGCTGTGTGGGATCCCTTATGGGCACTAATATATTTAGACTCCCTTGGTTGCAAACGGTAGAAAAACAACACTCTCAGTTATTTATTGACACCATAGTGCTGTTTAACAAACCACTCCAAAATTCAGTGACTTAAAACAATAAGCATTTATTTAGCTCATGAGTCTGTGGGTCAGAAATTTATACTGGTTGACCAGCTATGGTGGCTGACACCTATAATCCCAACACTTTGGGAGGCTGAGATGGAAGGATTGCTGGAGCCCGGGAGTTTGAGATCAGCCTGGGTAACGTGGCAAGACTCTGTATTTTTTAAAATAAATTTATACTGGGCTTGGTTGGGTGATCTTTCTGTTCTTGATAGAGCTCATTCACATGTCTTGGGGTCAGCTGGCTATTGGCTGGGGTCACATTGGCAATTGGGCCCTATGCATCTCATCCTCTAGCAGGCTGGCTCTGGCAAGTTCCCATGGCAATAAGAGAAGTGTAAGAATGAACAAGTTCTATCACATAAACACATTTCAAAACTCTATTTTTGTTGGCTAACATCCTAATCGCTAAGGAAAGTCACAAGGCCAGCCTAGATTCAAGGGGAGGGGAAATAGAGTCTGACTCTTTATTAGAGAAACTGTAAATTCACAAGGCAAAGGCATGCATCTAAGAAGGAGTAGTACCAGATTAATCTAATACCACTTCAAACTGGCTTAATTTTGGAAGGTCATTTACAGGCTTGTGAAATTCAGAAGACTAAATAGTCCAGCTTCAGCCATGACTGGATGCAGGTGCTCAAATAACGTGGTTAGTGATCTGTTATAATCCCTCAGCTCTGCTTACCACAGTTTGGTTTCTTTTTCAAGCAGTCTGTCTCCAAGTGGTGGCAAAGATAAATTCTAGACTCATCCCACTAGCTTCAAAACTCAGCAGAAAAAAATCCTGGGATTGATCTCATTTGCCTGGCTTGACTCATGTTCCCATCTATGAAACAATCACTGAGCCTGAGGGATGGACTTCTCTTACTTGCCAGATGTATGCAGATCCATGGAGCTGGAGAAGGGAAGGGATACATGGAAACCAGGGGAGAGATGGGTCTTCCAAGAAGCACTGGCATGCTCTCTCCAAAAAGGGGGTAAGAGATGTCATGAATGGAAATGATAGATTTCCACTACAGGCAGATACTCGGCAGGGTTTATGTGCGTGCTTCATGCTAAGATGCTGCAAATGAGGAAATACAAAGCTGAGAGCAGGTATAAGACCCTGGAAGATCTGAAAGAAGTTCAGTTTGCAGTAGAACATGATAGACTCATGGTAAAGCTAGAGTGACACAAGAACAAAAAAGGAGTCAATGAAGAAAAGATGAAAAGGAAGTGAAGTAAGAGAGAAACAGATAGTAAAGAGAGAAAGCAAATGAGAGAAAGAAGAAAAGTGGAGAGAGAGAAAGAGCTTTACAGTCTTCTGTAAAGAAAAAAGCTCGTAGGTGGATTCTTTCTTAATACCTCCCATCTCTACCAGGATAGATTCCAAGTGGTAAATTTCATAATTCCTTTATCATGTAGTGTCTTCTATTCTACCTTTCCAGTGGTGGTGGTTGGGATTAGGAAATTGGAAGGAGAGATTAGGGACACAGACAAGAATGATTTGGTCACATAAAACCATCTGAAGGTAATGCATCTCATACTCATATAACAAGTATTTGCAGACTTAATTAATTATGTTCTTAAATGGCTCTCTATGGTCCACACAAATAAATGAATGAGTATGTGATTTCATGTGATTCATTCACTTGTTATTTTCTTTTCTATGAAATGTCTATTCACCACTGACTTTGTAAAAGGCAACCCTCTAATACTCTTGAAAAGAAGCTCTGAATTACTTCTCATGACATTTTGGTTCTAATCTTCTGGTTTCTCCAGTCCAAGATTGTCAACAGACTCTAGGAAGTCTTTCAACTTGTTTCCTCAACTATTTAATAAACACTAAAATAATTATCCTATCCCACATAGGGTTGCCATTAACATGATCTAAGAGATGTGAATGCCCTTTAAAAACATTAGACATATATGAAGTACATGATTATTGCTGGGGAAATGAAGGCTTCCAAATAAGACCCTACAGACAACACTACCCCAACCCATGAGAGTTCTTCACTGCTTATGAAGAAATTGAGTCTCAGAAGACATTGCAAATCAGTTTCAGAAAAGAAAGAGAAGCTCAATCCAGCCATTGAAATGCTGAGCTGTTCTACTCTTGTTTTTAGTTGACCAAAGGCTTAGGTTTCCGAGCAGCATCTTAGATTTGCCTTGGATGACCATCCATCCCTCTGTCTGTCCATCCATCCATCTGTCTGGTTACATCCTGGATGGGTCTTTAAATTATTTCTGGCTTATGACATAAACACACACGAGGAAATAATGACAAAATTGATGTAAAAATAGGGAATCAGTTTTAGGAAAAATGTGAAGAGACATATAATGGTGATGATTAAGAGAATAAGAGACGGAACCCCTCAAGAACAAGGAGGGTTATCATTTTCATCTCAGTTCTTAGCTAGAACTTGGTGCCAGGTAGAAACTCACCATTTATTTTTGAAGGAAAAAATGAAAATAACTACAATCTGTCAGATGTCTCCTCCATTCCAGGTATTTTGCATTTCACTTCTGACCAGTGGTCTTTTACTACACCCATCACCTGGGTCTAATCTTGGCCTGCCTTTTACTTTTATACTCCATGCTTACCTTCTTAGAAGAGAGATCTGGATACTGGAATGTTCTGGAGTCTAGAAAAGGCCACCGTGCCACCCTTTAGCAGCAGCAGCATGATGCAAAAGGTCCACAAGCTGGCTCGAACCGAAAGGCAACTTCACTGTCTCCCCTATTGCGTGGCACACAGCAGGTCAGTGTAAATCTTTGTACACTGAAATGAACAAATCTAGCCACATGCTGGATGACTGGGGTTGGTGAGCTGGGCAGTCCGTATTTCAGTCCCCACTGCATGATTGCTGACATCCTGCTGTATGTCAGGCACCCTGTCATCTGCTCCGCCATCTCAATTCAGACCTGATTCATATATCTCCTTTTTGTATAGCCATCTTTATCGTGTAATTCTTTCATCCTGCCTTATTTTTGTTACTTGAAATATTATGAGTTTTGTCTACTTACCCGTTTTATGAGCACCCCCGCCTCATAAACATGGTATAAAGTAGTGCAGAACCAGGAACAGAAACTTCATCTATCCCACATATTGGGAGCAGTATCCAGAAAACAATACATGCTCAATAATATTTGGTTGAATGATCAGTTGAGTTAGATTTTCTCTAAACCTATAATGAGGAACACAAAGTCTTTTCCTAAGCATTTATTGCATGCTAGGTACTAAGCATTTACTACATATTATACTACATACTAAGCTAATTTAGATAAATTTGGCTATCTGATACATATCTCAGAATAACCATATGAAGATAGGAATTATCATTATTTACATTTTATAGTTTAGAAAAATGAGGCACAGAGAGGATAAGCAGCCTGGTCAAAGCCACATAGCTAGTAGATACCAAAGGTGGGACTTAAAACAGGCCTGACTCCACACCCACTGTGTTCTTTGACTGCTGTCCCTGTAAGCTCTTTGCCATGCAAGCCCCATATGGCTGGTTGAATACCAAAGGAGGCTTCTGTTGAATGGTTGTGGGCTACCATCTTTTCTGATGTATAGGGAGAAAAGGGTTAAAGAGGAGATCCCATTTGTGCATATGCGATTCTTTTAAGGTTTATCCAAGACAGGCACCAATTAGCTGGGCATGGTGGCACATGCCTGTAATCCCAGCTACTGGAGAGGCCGAGGCAGGAGAATCACTTGAACATGGAGGTGAAGGTTGCAGTAGTGAGCCGAGATCGTGCCACTGCACTCCAGCCTGGGCAACAGAGTGAGAATTTGTCTCAGAAAAAAAAGGAATAGACTCTGCAGGAGAGCAAAGGAAGGAGCACTGAGTAAGCCAAAGGAAGGATCGTGCCAAGTACCACCTGAAGATAGAATCCTGGGAGCAGCTTCATAGCTTGGGCTTGACTCTACCATTTACTTCCTGAGATGTTGCTCCAGGTTCCTCACATATCTAAGCTTCAGTTTTCTCATCTATAAAATGCAGTATAATAATCCTTGGGAAATAATGATAATTCTGTATCAGTCCTTGTTTCTGATGTTAATACGTTTTAGTACAATATTATAGCTACCAATATTAATAAGGTGCTACCAATATTAATAAGGTGCATTGAGAAGACAAAATTGTAGCCTTACCTTGGCTCTGGGACCCTATGCCTACACTTAATCCCTCTAAGCTTCATCTGAAATCTGGGCTCATGGGTACCAGCTGTGTGTGCCATCTTTGCAGGGCTCAGTAATGGAAGGAGCCGAAGGTGTTTGGATGAGGGCTGAGGGCCATCAACTGGAGTTTGTCATTTTGCTTGTAACTGGTGTGCGATGGTGGTAAGATGACAGAGAGCAGGGCTGGACATAACCTCTGCTACTGTTAGACCTGTCACAGATAGTCCTTCCTCAGAGAGCGTCGCACAGGGGAGTGGCTTTAATTCTGTGATCACCCATGGAACTAGCTGGTTCTGAGAGGCGGCCTGAGGGACATTATTTTTGTTTCAGCAGGCTCAGCCCTGGCTTGATAAGGCAAACAACAGATGAACCTTTTGGACAGATTCTGAAAGAGTTTCTCATTGGGAAGATACCATGGAGTGGAGCTGCACCAACGCTGCAGCATTTTTCTTTAGCGTCCAGGGTACCTCATGTTCAAAATAGTAATTGAAATGTATGCTGTTTATTATGCTCGCATGTGTTTGTAATCAAGGTACAACTCTAGTGGATGAGAAGCAAGAGCTATAATTTGCTGCTTAGCATCATAGCTGTCGTACATTCATTTAAATAGCTTTATTTATCTTCTTTTCCATAAAGGACCTTCCATATTGCAAATTTATTGAATGGTTAATGGCCTAAAAGTATGGGGTTCATTACGGAGCGATGTATTTATTGCAGTGTTAATTAAATAAAAGCATTGTAATCTTTCCAAATTGTACAATTATGTTCATTTAAACATTTTAAACAGAAAAATCTTTTATATACTAATTGAGTTGCATAATAAAAAGCATGTGTAATGGAAATTTAAATCAAAACAAATACTGAAATAATTTCAACAATTTTTTTTAGCAATATAAAATGCCTACCTCCATCTTTATTAGAGATACTCTAACGACCAGCTTGCTTTCAGAACCCATGACCTCTGAGCGTGGTATATGGTTTCAGAGCCCACTGGCCACCCTCACATACCAGCTGGCCAACCCTTAGACATCAAAGTCCTGGTTGGCTACCAGCCACAGCCCCTGACACCCTGGCTGCTAGCCTGGATCCTGACAGGCTGGCTTGGGGCCTGTAGGCCGAGCTGACAGCCTTTTCTGTGGAGTCTGATGAATGGTTTCTGGCAACAGAGAGTTACGTTCTGACTGCCTGTGAAAGGAGTACCCCATCAAAAACTATGCACTGTCCCTCCCAGCTTTCCTGGGGTGGGAGCCTCAGGAGTGCCTGGCGCTGCTGACTTTTTACATCCAACAGTGATCTTTACTTGCTTTTGGAATTATCCCCTGATCCTTGTCTCTGTCAGGCTGGGAGGGGTTGGTGACAGAAATGGTGCCATCCTCAGCACAAAAGCGATTTGCTTTCTTGGTGCACTCCAGTAAAGAATTTTTGCTGCCTGTGTTTTTGTGGCTCCATGCCATGCTGCAGTTAATTAGGGCTAAGTCTTAATGCAACACTGAGATGGTAAAAAAAAAAAGGTATGGAGGCAGAAAAACAGGCACAATTTTCAACTAGATGCTCATTTCCTGGTTCCACAGAAGGATTTGTGTGGGCTTCTTGGTTTACCCACATCTTAATCTCTTGTTTTGAAATGGTCTTTAGTTTAGCTAGACTCCATTAGCACCATGTCTTAGATACCCAGCAAAATGCAGGAGGGTTGCCTTCCACTTTCTGACACCCAGATTTTGCTGGGATTATTGAGAGGATTAAGGAGAAATCACTGTACTAAAACCTTCGATTATTAAAAGTAGCAACAGTAAGTTGCTTTAGAAGCAAATTCTTGCTTGCCTTATCCTTAGGATGAAGTTTTAGAAACAAGAATATCTAATAATAATCCTCATGCTGGCTAAATATATTAATAAAAAAGGCTTATGGCAGGATAAATGAAAATATATATATATGCTCTAATTAGGCACATGATTCAGGAACATTATTCTTTTGTCCTACTCATGAAAACTTGCCAGGAGTGTCACTCAAGCCAAAGGGATTTAAGTGGATCCCAGAAGGATGGAGAAAAACCCATTCTATACCCAAGATTTTAGTGTTCGGGTTGATCAAAGACAGGTGAATATCCAACGACATGAAAGATGTATCCATGTCTCAAATCAAAACTTGGACAAGAGAGTCTCAGGGCTGGATTCTATTCCTTAACATAGTCTAGTCACTGGCCTTGACTTGACGTAAGGAAGGGTAGAAAGAGACCATTCAAAGAAGAGTCAAGTTAAGTCCATCTGGACAAAAGCCATTAAGAAAACACAAGCAAAAGAAATAATAGCCCATGCCCCACAGTGAGTTCACTCCAGCACAGATACACTTCCTTCCTTTTACCCTTAGCATTTCCATGTGGAAAATGGAAATAGTAATTCCTGCTTAGTGTTCGTGTTTTGCGTTGCCTTTGTGCCAGGCAGTGTGCTGGATGCCAGGGATAAGAACATGAATAAACAGACACGATCCCTGCATTCCTGGACATACAGGCCTGAATGGAAATAAGTGAGTAAAGAACAATAATGATAGAATGTCTGAAATCTGTGGAAGAGGGGTCAGCAAACATTTTCAGTAAAGGGCCAGATAGTAAATATTTTTGGCTTTGCAGGCCATATGGTCTCTGTCACAACCACTCAACTCTGCCACTATAGGGTGAAAGTAGCCACAGACTTGTAAATGAAGGGGCACAGCTGTGTTCTAATAAAACTTTATTTATAAAACCAGGTGGCTCAGTGGATTTGACCCCTGGGCCATAATTTGCCAACCCCTGCTCTAGGAGTGAACAAGGTGGGAACTACTCAAGACAACCTCTAGGGAAGAATTCTCTGTGAAGGTTGGTATGTAAGTGGAGAGCTAAGAAAAGAGTTGGTCATGGGAAAGAACATTCCAGAAAGAGGAATGGCAGAGACAAAGATCCTAAGGTGGCAACTAGAATAAGGCCTGGGAAGTGGCTGAAGGCAGAGTGACAGGTACACGAGAGGTATGAGAGGAAGAGAGTGTGACATGGGCTGAGGAGGTAGGCAAGGGCTCAAGCCCAGGGCATTTTATAGGCCCCACACCAAAAACAGAGGCCTCTCATTTGTCTGCCTAGATTGGGAGATGGTATGAACAACTCCTTCTAGAGCTAGGGTTCCACTAGACCCACAGAAGCCAATCTGCCCCTCTGTGGTTGTAGGGAGCATCTCCCCATTTTTTGAGGAGGTGATGATAGGAAAGAATATGGCCCAGGGTCAACTGAATGAATCTGATTTTATCCATAAATCCTCATGAAATCCCAATTGGTGTTTTGGCCCACTTTCTTTCAATGACAACTTGTTACGTAGAGCTGATCACTGTGCACAGCTTATTATTATTACTGTACTTTAAGTTCTGAGATACATGTGTAGAACGTGTATCTTTGTTACATCGTTATACACGTGCCATGGTGGTTTGCTGCATCCATCACCCCATCATCAACATTAGGAATTTCTCCTAATGCTCTCTCACCCCTAGTCCCCCCCTGTACCAACAGGCCCTGGTGTGTGATGTTCCCCTCCCTGTTTCTATGTGTTCTTATTGTTCAACTCCCACTTATGAGTGAGAACATGCAGTGTTTGGTTTTCTGTTCTTGTGCTAGTTTGCTGAGAATGATGGTTTCCAGCTTCATCCATGTCCCTGCAAAGGACATGAACTCATCCTTTTTTATGGCTGCATAGTATTCCATGGTGTATATGGTTCACAGCTTTTACTACTCAGGGTGGGGAAACCTCAAGAGTTCACAAGTTCAGCTCAGATAAGCAGTTCAGTATTTGGATGTCCGACCTTCCATCAGGAGTGAACATGGTACTCCTACCTTCCCCTCTGCCCTAGGGGACGAGTCTTGGGCTACTAATCCCTTGGTCTCAGGACATTTGGCAATTCTAGTTCCAACAAGTAGAAGCCTTATGGTTTCTACTTCATTGCTTACCTTGAGTGTTTCTTTAAGACTCCACATAGCTTGGTCTCCATCTGGACCCCCTACTCCCAGTTTGTCCTTTGTTAGAGAGCTTCATACTCTGGAGAATATTTCTAATCACTGGATCACAGGAGGGGAAGTTATTAGAGCAACACAAAGGCTTCGAACCCTCTGAGAACTTCATTTCCCTCCCTGGGCCCCACCAAGATCTTGTTTGCTTTCCTGCCCTTTATGGGAATTCAGGGGATAGTAAAGATGTACTTGGCAAACATTTTCCAACCTCACATGTCCCATGTTCGTGACATCTGTCTTCTGTTGCCTGGGTATATTTTTTCTGGATTGAATAAAATTTTGAACAATGATTCCTGTTTTTATTTCCGGAAATCTTGTGCGTCACTGTAAATCATGTGTAATTATGTGCATACGAACCAAAAAAAGAAATATTTGGGTTGGAACTCTGAAGCTTTGATTTGGCTACTTTAACAAGTTAGAGCCAATGGAATGGAGTCATTTTCAATGTCCCCCAAGAGAGTTAAGTAAGAGTAACGGCTCTTTCCAAGGGGATTGAGTGAGCAGGTAAAGCTCACTAAGGAAACAAACTAATTATCTTTAATGAACATATCAATCCATGACAACATGATGCAAAAACCTTCTTATCTTTGATACAACAGAAGTAGCTGTTGAATGTGTGTGTTGGAACATTTGAAATAGAGTCAGCTTTTAAATGCAAGGTGACACCCCACAAAATAGGTGACATAGAGGGGCCACTGGATTCAGACAGGCAGGAGAGGGTGTTTCCTCAGAAGTAACAACCACTCACCTACGGAAGTTAGTTTTGCCATATGAACAAGATTAGTTACCGGCTTAATGCTCTTGCCTGCTGTGGTTGAACCCATCTCAGTGTGCTTGGAACTAAGAGCATATCAAAAACACTTCTTCTGAAGCTCCTCTTGGTTAAAAGTATTGGCTGGTAGCAACAGAAACGGATTTGGGTTAGTTGAAGTGTAAGAAATTTTGTTAGGAGGCTACTGGGGAACTCGCAGAGGGAGGAATGGGAGGCTAGAAAAGTGGACGGATACCAAGACTAGTGTGAGGGCCAGGAAGACAGGACCAGGAATGGAAGCAAAGCCCACTGCCAGGCCAGCTGAAACAAACAGTGTTGCCACTACTCTGGGGCCTGACGTCTTGCCCTTGAGCTCTGAGACCAAGGTTCAAGCTCCCAAGGGAGAGCCCTCCATGTCTGTGCTGAATCTGTGAAACATGGTTTTGGCTCTCGCCCTTTGACTTCCACAGAGGGAGGTGATACAGGAATTACACTCTTGCACTCCCTCCAAGAGATCCACAGTGGTGTATGGGAAGAGGTTACTTCCTGTATGGTATTAGGGTAATTAGGGAATTTATAAATTAGGGAGAAAATGGAGAGTGAACAAGCAAACTGGGTGTCAGGGGGAGAGAGAGAGAGAGAGTCAAACAGGCAGTTGAACAGTCTTTTCCGTAAAGAGAAAAACTCATAGGTACATGATTTCTTGACTCAACACCCATCTCTACCAGGATAGAGGCCAAGTTGTAAGTTTCATGATTCTTTTGTCATTTGGTGTTTTCTATTCCATCTTTCCAGTGGTGGTGGTTGATATTAGGAAATTGCAAGGAGAGACTGGGACATGGACAAGAATGGTTTGGTCACATTAAACCCTCAGAAGATAATGGATTTTATACTAATAGAGCTAGTGTTTTCAGAGTTAATTCATTATGTTTTTCATGGCTCTCTGGCCCACAGAAATTAATGAATATGTGTTTTAGGTGATTCGTTCACTTGGTATTTTATTTTCTGTGAAACATCCATTGATCTTTAACTTTGTAAAAGGCAGCCTTTTAATACTCTTGAAAAAGAGGTCACTAAGGATCAGTGAGCTCACCTCCTAGGTGGGAAATCGGGTCTCCGACCACCTATAAAGAAAGGCAGAGTATAAGGAGAGGAAAATGACAGAAGTAGAAGAGAGGTCACACCCATTTGCAGAAAAGCAAGGAAGACTGCAGAGGGCTGGTTAGATTTGAGCTGGGCTTTGGAGGATAAATAAAAGTATCCTTAAATCTAGGGAGTCCCAGACATAATGCCTATGCTGCAGTGATGGAGATGAAGATATGTGGGCATGTGTGGTACCACGTATGTGGGTCCACATGTGCATTCTGGGGTGGTTACAGTAAAAACTTTAAGAACTGGCACTTTGGGCACTAGCCAATTAGAGCTTTCACTGGGCAGTTCAGCATATCAATGTGTCATGACTTAACACCAGCCTTGCCTGTGGTTAAGGGTGGAATCCCTCTTGGACATGCTTAACTTGGTCAAATGAAGCCACGCCCACCCAGATCAATTCTGGGTACCTTTCCTTCCACTGGGTTATGTCTTGGCATGAGATGGGAAATGGAAATGTGATGTTTCCTTTTTCTGTCCTGGTTCCCTAGTGCATCACCTAGCGTAAGCATGGTGCCTATACTCAGGGCAATTCTGCTCTTTAAAAACCATATTGTTTGAACAACCCGGCCCCTGTGTTCAAGCCAGCTACTTCCTCAGGTGCTCCACGAGAGGACAGAAATATCTTTCCTTACTGGTGGAAGGATCCGCTGTGCTGCACTTGCTGGCAGGGATAGGTGTGTGTACTCTACTATTGGACATTTTCAGAGATTTGCAGGGAAAGGTCAACTCTTGGTTAGTTTTTGCCTTGCTGACTTTAGAACCAAACCCTCATGATGTGAGCTTTACCATACAGGTATGCAAGAAGAATAACAATAGGTCATGAGCATGTACTAGGAACAATCTCTAATTTATGTCCCCACAGTGGGCAGTAGCCATGTGTTGTGAGAAATTGTGGGTGGAATCACGTAGTGTTTCCCTTCTGTCTCCTCACTCTTTACCCTCTGAAATCCGCCTTTACTTCATCCAGATCCTTGTCCTTATGTGATCCCACAGCGCCTTATTTTGCTGGTGGTGGACAAAAAGGAGAAGGGAGCTTCTGTGGCTTTCCTTCACATCCTGAGTCCACAGCAGCTCTAAGCAGTGGAATTTTAATCAAAATTTAAAGTAATGAAAGGAAAATATGTATAAATTCTAGAAATTAAATAGTATACCATCCCAGTGTTTTCAAGCTGTAACACACAGCTGTCTAATCTGGGTGCAAGACAGCATGTTTTTCTGGCATGGGAAAAAACATTGTGTCAGTTTCTGTGCTGCAGTTTCTTCCGGCGTTCCTCACCTCTATACCTCACAGCTTCCTCGTCATACTCTAGGACTCATCAGCTGAACGGGGCAGTTCCAATCTTCTTGATGACAGTATTCACATTAGTCAAAGAAATTAAAATGTTCTTCAAGACTTTAGATAATATATATGTTTATTTATTTGTAAGTATGTGCATTTTCTTTTGTTATTGCTAAGTCAAGTGGTCAGAGCTGGGACTCAAAGGTAGGGTCTGAGTCCTGTTTCCGACTTTTAATGGCTGTGTGATTTAAAGCAAACTAAAACAAAACAATACAAAAACCCAACTCTGGCCCAGTTTCCTCATTAGTGAGAAAAGTAGAATAAGAGCACTTACCTAATAGGATTCTTGTTAAGTATTAAATAAGTCACTATGTGTGAAGTACGTGAAACAGTGTCTGGAACAGTCAGTGCTGATGTTCTTGTTTTTGTTATTTTAAGTCATGGTGGGGTTCATTGCCAATGACAGAGAAACAGGGCAGCCATTTGGCCTCAGAGGTTTGGGACGGAGTGTTTCTGGTATCACCATAGCAAGGGGAGTTTCCCCACAAAGGAGCCACAGTGAATTTTCCCATGGAGACATTGTGAACACTCGACCCACTAGACAGGGTAGAGATGTAGACTGGGAACCTAAACAACCCTGGCCATTTTCTTCTGGAAGAATGTATTTCACACCCCACCTGATCAGTCTACCTAGCAAGACATAGCCTAACCTTAACTTGGATCCTACCTGTCGGGGTGGAGGGAGTAGGAGTAGAGAAAGTAAACCCTTCTGGACTAGCATGCAGTGGCCAGATCTGCCTTCTTAGGCCTTGTGAGAGACTGGCTGGAGGTAGGTATGACCTGAGTCTGATGGATAAGACCCTCAAGGTCTGTTGTTTGGATCAAGTGAGACACTGTAAGTGGAAGTGTAAAAGGTAGAGCTAGGTGTGGTGACCTGACTCCACACCCTGCGCGGATCTAGGAACAGGCATTAGATGGTCCACAGATCCACTGACATTATAAGCAATCATTTATGTGTTTGTGTTGAGTATCTCAAAAATGAATAAGAACCAATGTTATGAGGAATTGTGCAAATTTAAGGTAGGGCACTCGTTCTAGGCATACTTTTTAAATCTCAGTTAATAGAATTCTTTTTGTTTGTTTTTAGATGAAAAAATAACCTTGAACTCTTTTCACTAAGCAGAATTTTAATCAAAATTTAAAGTAATAAAAGAAAAAATGTATAAATTATAGAAATTAAATACTGCACCATCCCAGTGTTTTCAAGCTATAACACACAGCTCTCCAATCTGAGTGCAAGACAGCATGTTTTCCTGGCATAGAAAAAAATGTGGTGTCAGTTTCTGTGTTGCAATTTCTTCTGGAATTCAACTTTTAAAGTCAAGCATTTATCTTATTGAACTATTAGCACCATTTTTCTCCAATTTATAAAATGTCTTCCTTTATCTACCTCCCTTCAACAGTCATAGTTATCACCCACAAACACATACGTATCTCAAGCTGAACTGTTAAATAAACTTATACAAAAATGTCTGGGAGTTATAGGGCATTTTATCTGAAAGCTTTTCCCATTGCTTTTTTGAGCTTTTCTTACTCTCTGATTATCACATTTAGTGGTCATTTTAAATGACCAACAGATCACTAGAATTGTAGAAATTGCCTACACAAGAAAAGATCAGAAATCATTAGGTGGTTTCAAGTTTCATGTGTATCCATGTAATTGAGTGAAGTCATACAAAAACAGGGACTAATTGTATGTCCTTTGCCCCTCAATGTGAACATAGCTCTGGTTTCCAAATAGAAAATTCTTGCTTCGGAAATCAGTCAATGGTTTGATAAATATTTGATTCAGAAGCTCAGCTTGAACCTCAGAAGGATCAAGTGTACAGAATAATTTTGATTTCTCCAATATGCCTCCAGGTCATCGGAGGGACAAGCAGCATCCTGCCCGGGGGAGGCTGACCACTAAGCTTTTCCAGTGTAGCTCTCCTTTCCCTTTGTGAAAAGTCTGGCAGACTGGATTTTCCAAATAGTATTCCCTTTCTGAAATGCAAATTCCCAGTCTTATTTCAAATCCAGGTGAATACTCAGCACATCAAATCGCTTGTTTCAAGGCCAGGCATAGAGTAGCGACCTATCAAGTGATGACATTTTTTAGATGTATTGGGTCCTGGAAAGGTGTTTGAAACAAGAATCAAATTAAAAAATGAGTGGTTACATATGTGTAACTGACTCTGTTGCAAGCCATTAAAATGGAATGTGTTGAGGCCGTCATTTGCCTCAATTCCAGGGACCCTTCCTTGGTGAGTGTGCATGGAGGTCCAGCCATTTTCTTGGCTGTTGGGCATGATATTGCCTGTTCTTTTTGAACTAAGGGCAGGACTCACCATGGGATCTTAGTCCAGGGTTTCATATTTGTGAGAAACACAATCGCAGAGGTAATTATTTGACTGCTGAAATACTGTTTTTCAAACACGAGCCGTCTTTTTGTTTTTTTTTTTTTTAAAAAAAAACCAAGGTCTGTATCTATTTTATCTAAACGAGCAGTAGACATAACAGCCATCTCTCTTCGAAGGAAGAAATGAGCTATCAGTTTTTCTCAGGCCTGAGCATTCTCCCACCTGTCCTCAATTTAATGCACAAATGAAAGCACATAAATCTTTGTGACATTTTGGCGTAAAGCACCTACTTCAGATGACTCCTTTAGGAAACTCTGAACCCAGGTGTTTGGTTTTTGCATAAACTTTGCAAAATGAGAATTGTAACATGACTGTGTACACACACACACACACACACACACACACACACACATACACTCCTCCCACAGAAGGTGGTTGCCTATGAAATGTGGAGAGCCGAAGGGATGTGGGTGGGGGTAGGCGAGTAACATGTGTGCGAACTTAATATATCTTTTCCTCACCTTAAGTTGGACCCAGACAGTTAAATTATAATTACAGCCCCATCTGGAGGGGGAGAAAATACAGTACTCAAGTGCTCCAAGCTTTTCAGCCATGGGTACTTTGTCAGGTAAAACAAACACACGTACTGTTTCCAGCCTGGGGTCAAACTCAACAAAACCGTGAGAGATGGAACACTCATCACGAACCAGATTGCGAAATGGTCAGAATGACAGCAACAACAGGAAGAAGAAATAAAATGGTTGGTTACTTCTCTCAAGCCAGATGGCTCAGGAAGGCTTCTCAGGGCCTACCATAAAGGGATATAAATCCTTGGCAAAACTCATGGTAGATTGGTGTCACTCCCGCAGAAGGGGTATGTAACAGAAAGGAGTCCGACCTTGGCCAGAGAAATTGGTCCTAAGAAGGGCAATCACCCAGGCTGGGCCATGGCTGTCCCTTGAGTCTGTTAGTTGGTTCATCTTCTCTGGTTACACCTGAGGCTTTAAAACTAGAATGACTTGGTGCCTGTGCCCTCTGCCCTGTGAAAGCAGCTAGGCTTTTTGTCTAACAGAGTAAAGTTAATGCAGGGAGAAGCAGAGAGGACAGAGACAGAGGGGAGGGTCCTGGGTGTGTTTGAGTCCCTGGATGCAGTCATCCTTGAGGACAATCCATGCTCCTATTTCCATCATTTGAGTAAGTAGACCAGTAAATTTTATCCTTTTTGCCTAATCCAGCTCTTGAGTTTCTGTCACTCAGAAACTCAGAGGGCTCAGTCTGGGTCATCAGTTATAAAATGTAAGTGATGAGTGGATGACTTTTGTTTGGTCCAATAGTATTAAAGCTAGTGGTAATACTTGCTAACACTTACTGAGTGTTACTATGTGCCAAGCGCTATCTGAATAACATTAGGTCGATATCATTTTGTTTAAGCCTCACAACCCTATGAGGTAGGAGCAATTATTGTCTCTGTTTTAGATGAGGAAATTAGGGCACAGAAAGGTTGAGAGACTTGCCTAAGGTCTCACAGATGATAAGGAGGAGGTATACTTCAAACTCAGGCTCCAGAGCCTATTCTTTTAATCCATCTATACATCCCACATGTAGATCATGGTGGTAGAAGTAGCATCTTCTCATCCACTTGTAATTCTGATAAGGACTCTTGAGTTAGAAAAGAGAGGAGCTAAAATAAAGTGTCTGGAAATTAGGCCTAAGTCCATAAATAATTTTATCTATGCCACTACCAAAACTGAATGACAGTTACTGATCTCCTGTCAATATTTAAAACAATTTCAAATTATTATGACCTTTAATTTCTCCATAACTTTTTCTTTTCGTTTCTTTGAAAACTGTGTCTTAGAAGAAGATGTTATATATGTGAGCCCTGAATGGTATATGTATTGCAGGAAGATAGATAGATAGATAGATAGATAGATAGATAGATAGATAGATAGATGATAGGTAGATAACATTGATAACCATTTAACTATTGAATACTCAGTGGGTCTGTCAGCAATTCTCAGACATGAGGGATGGGTGGTAACAGAACTCCTTGGAGAACTCATGAAAGTACAGATGGCTATTTTTCTGATTTGGTTTCTCATTTAATGGGTCTGAACTGGAATTAGAGAACTTGAATTTCTAATAAGTTCCCAAGTGAAGTTCATGCTGCTGATCTGGGCACCACACTTCCAGAATCATTGCCCTGCAGCCCCTGCAGCTGACTGGTTTGTAAACACTTATGAAACATCCAGTCAATCAAATAAAGAAATCAGCCATGTGGATCACTTAGGTATTTTGCTGATAGTTTAGTCCCACTGGTGTGTGTTCCAGAATGGCCAGCTCAGGTGGATGTATTTCAGGGGTACTGAGATTAATAACATGGCACATGAAGACATTTGAAAATGTTTATAAGAAGAGAATATTAAACCACTATCTTTTAATATAATAGTTTATTATATAAAAACTTGAAGCAGTGAATTGCTATTTGTTGCTTAATAAAATCACAGTTCTTCATCACTATGATTTGGTGCCAAGTGATTTTAAAAATCTTTTATGTACAAGTATGTCCTAATACGTGATTGTGTACCTGCTTTCATTCACAACTCATCCAAAAAAGACGATAAGAAATGATCTCAATGTTATCAGTTATGTCAGCAGATATTTGTCATGCTAATGAGTTGTGGTAAGCTTGGCTGATGTCATTGGACTCTCTTCATTTTAACTATTTTCAAATGAACCAAAAGATGAGTTTGTCCCCAAAAGAGGAATTATAATTAATTTTGTTGTAGGGACACAAATATATTCTTTGGGAGCATCAAGTGAACTATAGGCTCTTACTTTTTAATTCAAGATTGCAGTTTGAAAAATTTCCAACCCTGGAATGTTTTCTAGGGCCATCAAAGTGTCTCAGATGTACTTACAAGTTAGTCTAACTGAACAAAATAGACAGAAACAAAGGCATATTTGATTTTTGAAAGAAATTGTTACATATATATGTATATTTATGAGAGATATTGGTCTGTAGTTATTTATTTATTTATTTGTTATAATGGCTTTATCATGTTTTGCTATCAGGGTTAGGCTGACCTCATAAAATGAGTTTAAAAATATTTTCTTTCTCTAAACTCTGAAAGAGTTTACGTAAGTTTGCTATTGTTTCTTAAATGTTAGGAAGATTTTACTTATGAAATAATCTGGGCCTGGAGTTTCCTTTCTGAAAAGGTTTTTAATTAAATATTGCTTTTTTTAAAAAAAAGACTTCTTATTTCTTTTTGTTTTAGTTTTGATAAGTTGTGTTTTACAAGGGATTTACCTATGCCATCTAAGTTGTTGGATTTATTGGCAAAGTTTTTCAAATTAGCCTATTATAATCCTTTTAATGTCTACATGATCTATAGTGATGTGACCTTTTAAAATCCTGATATTGGTAACTTATGTTGTCTCTCTTTTTCTCTGTTTTTTTTCTCTCTCCCTGTCTCTCTTTTCTTATCAGGTTTGCTAGGAATTTATCAACTTACTCATCTTTCCAGAGAATCAACTCTTGGCTTTGTTAGGTTTCCCCATCAAATGTCTGTTTTCTCCTTGCTTTCTGCTCGAATTTGCATCATTTCTTTCCTTTGAGTTTAATGTGTTAATCTATTTATAGTTTATTGAAATGGAAGCTTAGAGCATTTATTTTCACTCTTTTCTAATATATGTATTGAAAGCTACACGTTTTCCTCTACGTCTTGAGCTGCATCCCACACATTTTGATATATTTTCACTGCTATTCAGTTGAAAATATTTTCTAATTTCCATTTTAATTACTTCTTTGACTCATAGGTTAAATAGAAGTGTGTTGCTTAATTTCCAAGCATTTGGACATTTTTTAGTTATCTTTTTATTATTGATTTCTAGTTTAATTCCACTGAGGTAAAAAAAAATTCTTCTTTGAAAGTTGTTGAGACTTGCTCTTTGCTCCACTATATGGTCTATTTTGGTAAATGTTACATATATTCTTTAAAAAGAATGTATATTCAATAATTTGGAGGTGTAGAATTCTAGATATATTCACTCAGTCAAGTTGGTAAGAATTTATTTCTTGAGAGAAAAAAATGAAGTATTTCCCAAAGTTGAAGTGATAAGAGAACCACATTTACTGAGTACTTAGTCCTTGAATTTTTGACATTGAACCTCTCAGCAGCAAATCATGGATATTTGTTTCACTTCCATCTGACTGCTCAGCATCTCTATCTAGATGTGTAATTAGCATCTCAAATGAGTACACCCCAAAAATAATTCTTGATTTTCCCTTCAATTCTGCTGTTTTCTTGTCTTCCCATCTCAGTAAATGTACCCCAAGTGCTCATTAGGCTGAAAACATTAGGTGTGCCTCAAACTTTTCTTTCCCTCGTACATCTACTCCAGCAGGAGGTCTGTTCCTTCTACTTTAAAAGAGGTCCTAATCTGACTGCTTCTTCCAGCTCCTGCTTACTACTGCCCTGGTCTAAGCTTCTGCCATTTCTTTTAGAATTACTATTATAGTAACTTCCTAATGGGTCTCTCTGGTTTTTTCCTCTTCTCCCTTCTCCATCTCCAGAACCTGTTATCGCCTACAACAGAGCAGAGTTGTAATTCTCCCATAACAACGAAACTCTTTTTTGAAAAAGAAAATTGGATCAAATCACTCTTTTATTAGAAAACAAATAAAATTCAAAGGCCTCTCATCACACTTAGAATCAACTAGAAAACTCTTAGTATGGCCTATGAGGCCCTGGGTGATCTGGCCCTGCCTCTCTCTTCAAACTCATTTCTTTCCACTCTCCACCTTGCCCTCCGCTGCGGCTGTGCTGGCCCTCTTGCTAGGCTTAGAAAATGTCTAGCTCATTCTTGCCTCAGAGCCTTGGCACTTGCTGTTTGCTCTGCCTGGAATGCTTTTCTCCCAGATCTTTACATGACTCACTATTTCATTCCATCTGTGTCTTGACTTACATGTTCCATCCTCAGAGAAGGGATCCCTGACCACTCTACCTTCCCTGAGCTGTCATGTGTTTACCACCTCTCCTGAGTATGCACTCATTTCTTCATAGCACTGGTCAACATGACAAATTATTTGTAACTGTATCTGTTTATTTGTGTTGATCTGTATTATGAACTAGAATATATGCTTCATGAGGTCAGAAGCAATGTCGCCTGTTTTCTTGCTGAATCCCAATCATGTAAACCAATGTCTGACACATGGCACTCAGTGAATGTCTATTGGCTGGATGGAGGTATGGATGGATCCATGGAGGATGAATGTTTAGCTGAAAAAATAATTGGTTTACATCCATTTGTTTGTACTAATTAATATCATCCTCTCCTAGATAGCACTAGGTTGTTCTAGTTCTAGTTAGAAAGTTTGCTCATAAGGCGAAATTCTTAAAATCATCTGTGGATTCAGGTTGGAGTTATCATCAATTAGTTTGAGTTGGTTTTGTCTACCAGTGCGGAAGTCGCAACAGTATTAAGAGACTGTGCCAGACTTCATTTTTGAAATAGAAGTTTACATAATATATATACTACTACAAAGAGCTCTGTAACATATATACCCAATCTATGAGTGGACTGGACTGTGGGTGTTAGTGCTGATGAGTTAAGATTTAAAGACAGTGATTCTGGGGAGGGTGGAGAAAAGTTATCTTTAGGTAGCTTTTTTTTTTCTTTTGGGGAGAAGTGTTTTCCCTTTCTTATTTTCTGTATAACATTCTATATATTACCACCTCTCCACCACTCGTGGGATAGGACAATCCTTTATAAACATTATCATCAGTAATTCTCACCACAACTGTACAGACCAGACCTGACCATTTTCATGTTTCAAACATGAAAGCTACACACAGAGACAACATGTGCACGATGACACAGCTGGGGCATTGCAGAACCCAGGTGTTGCCTGTTATGTCTCTCCTCAAAGTTGGCACTTTTCTACTGGAACTCATATTGTCTCTATTTTTATGTTTGCTATGGCAAATAATTCCACAAATAATATTTAGTAGTTGCTATACATTAAATGTTTATGCGACCCCCCACCCCTAATTCATTTGTCAAAACCTGTTTCCCCATGTGATGGATTTAGAGGTGGGAACTTTGCAAGGTGATTAGGTCACAAGAGTGGAGCCCTCATGAACAGAATTAGTGTCCTTATTAAAGGGACCAAGAGGGGTCCCTTTCCGCTCTGCCTTGTAAGGACACAGCGAGAAGGCCGTTGTCTTTGAACCAGACTGCAGGACTTCTGCAGACACAGGATCTCTCGATTTCTTAATCTTGGACTTCCCAGTCTTGAGAACTGTGAGAAAAAAAAATTCTGTTGTTTATAAGCCACACAGTTTATGGTATTTTGGGTATAAAATCCTGAACAGACTAAGATAGGAATTAAGGATAAAGACTTCTTGCAAATATATACCTGGGTCTCACAGAGTAACTTCTCCATAGATTTTTATTATGACCAGGCAGGACTGGATATTTCAGAATTTGCCGTAATGATATGTCCTTAAACCTTCTACTTTTCTGTGTACCTCACTAAATTTCTGCCAGGCTAGTGGAAGAAGCAACATGTTTCCAATTATTTTCAGCACTCAAGTATAGTTGCGTAATAAACTGTCCTTGTCTGATTGTTTTTATGTCATCGTGTGATCCTTCTTCAGACCAAAAAGCCCTTTCGGGTCTTGTCAGATGTTAGTCACCCCTATGATCACTTAGCGTCTGCTTTTATTTAATTCAAGTATTTGTTCAAATGTTCCCTCTCCAGAGAAAGCTTCTTGAATATCATCACTGCCTTCCCCTCTGTCTCCTCATCTCATTTTTCTTTACAGCTCTTAACATTAACAGATCTTCTATTATACTTTTGTTTTTAACGATTTTTCTCCTCCATGGAATAAAATGATCTCCAAGAGGGCAGGAGCTTGGTTTTATTCATCATTATCTACCCAGGACCAGTACAGTACCTACTACATAGGAAGACCATGAGTGACTATTTATCAAATGAATGAATTACGTCTCCCCCAGTCCTGCAAAAGCATAGGCTATACTGACTTAGAGTGTAGAAATGGAAATTGGACATCTCTGACTTCAGGGCATTGTGCAATGATATGGAATCACTTCATGCAATAACTTTATTCCATAAGCATTAATATTAGCTGGTCAAACTGAGGACCAGGTCTCCTAATCTGACTTGTGTTCTAAGCATAAATCCTCGGCAATGTCAGGATAGGTTAGGCCAATAGTTCTCAACTTTGTTTTTTACCAATTGCTGGTGTTCAATAGAGGCAGACCTCAGAAATGCTTAAGGAATGACCACTTTAAAACTGTTATAATGGAGGTCCTCTCCAAATGTAGAAGATGAAATGATGTTGTGGATTGGATTTTCCTAACTACTGAGTGTTCTTCTTGCCCATAATTTCCTTTTAAAATGTGTGCTCCTGTCTACCTAGTCACTAACAGATTTAACAGTGGCGGATGAATTTGTTGGAAGAACTCTGAAATGACCGGGCACATTCATTTGAACCACATGTTGCCTCTGAGGCTCCAGGAAGATCAAGCAGCAGTAAGATCAAGTCCCTGTCCTCATAGAGATTATTTCATTCTTGTAGGAGAGAAAGACAGTTTTTTAAAAGTACAATATTTAGGGTTGAGTTATTAATGGCATACCCACACCAGCCATAGTTTTAGCTAGAAAAATTGTTCCTAGGTTGTTTGCTGGAAAAAAAAATGCTATCAGTGTTTCCTGGGGTTCTGCAGAGAGAACATAACTTCCAGGTGTTCCACCTCTGAATGTGTTTGGGAACCCTCAGGTTAGAAAATGATCCTCTCAGCTCTGGGCTCTCATCTGGTTGGGATCTACGATGTTGACCCCACTATGGGTATTTCAGCTACAAATTCCACCAATCCCCTGTTGCAGATATTTGTTTTCTCAGCCTGTAATAAATAGCTTCATAGACAGAGATTCCATCTGAACACAAACAGTCCCAGCCTTTAGAAGACTCTCCAGCAAAGCTCTCAGAGCATGTGTGTGTTTTAGGGGTAATCATCTCCAGGCAACACTGGTTGGTCCTAAAAGTTGTCATTGCTGTCAACTTCCTGTGAAATTCTTCATCCCTTTGAATGCTCATAAATGGGCATTTTCATGCAGAGTACACAATTTTGAATTGAATTTCAATAACTCCTCCAGTGGCCGCCTGCCAGCCTGAAAATGTCCATGCTAGTGAAATGAGCCTCATTGAGTCTGTTTGGAAGCAGGCTGGCTTTGGTTTTAGCAATAGAGTAGGCTGAGTCCAGAAAATATTTTGTGTTATTTATTTTTATAGCATGAATGAGCAAAACATTCAAAAAAGTGCTGATGGGGCTCTAGTTCTCAAACTCTCCCTTAGAAAACAGAAATTTAGATTCTCTGTTCGATCCCCCAAGCCCCACCCTGTTTTCTCTTTTTTCCAATGGGGGTTGATCTGTGCCGGCTTTGGCAGAAGCAGGGATGTGTTGAAATGCTGTAAATTACAGTTAATGTGATATGATTCTGTTTATCCCTGTCCAACACTGTTGAACCTACCAATTTCTCCTTCTTGGCTTCCCATGAATTAAAGCAACCAGAGAATAGCCAGTTGGAAGACTGAATCATTTTCTTTTTCAGTCAGAGTAAAAGACAGGCACAAATGATGAATGCTGGCCCCGAAGAAAAGAGTTTTTTGCTTGACAAGAAATTCAGAAAAAGCGCAAGACAGTGCCCTATTTACTTTTGAAGAAAAAACACTATGTCCTGGGATGTGAGGAACTGAAAGCATGATTCAGTTTCCTAGACAAGATTCTCACCAATACAATTTAAACGGAAAATGTCGATGATTTCATAACTGTGAGCTGAATACTAAATAGACAGCCACCATCTTTAAATTTCTCATTCAAAACTAGAAAGATCAGCCCAAGAAGATAGTCACGGATACGGTCTCACTGTTTTATACCAGGCACATTAAAGAGCACTGTATCTTCAGAGGCAAACTTCTCAGATGCAAGTGACCAGACACTGACTGACCCATGCTAAGTGACCAGTGTGACTAAATTGTTCAAATGTCAATCACCAGGACTGTTGGGAAGATGTGGCATTTGTCAGATTTGTATTTGAAGTCAGAGAATTGACAGAGCTTTGTTTTCATGTTTATTGAGGTTTTGAGAAGGGCATATATTAGTTTTGTGAAGTTATTTAGGGATGAGGTAAAAAACCATATATATATATGGTTAGAACTAATAATCATAAATAACTGGGGGAAAAAATCCCGAATTGAGCATTTTCAGATCTTGTTTGTTTTGAATATTGCATAATCCAATGAAGGTTTGATTAAATGGATAAGAGTGAATAGCAGTGTCTTTAAAGAACAGTAGAGAGCGATGTAAGGGAAAATGTATTCTATCCCATAGCTAATAGAAAAATGTAAGGTGTGGTTAGAGAAATGTGATATGAACTTGAGAAGGAGGTATATGATGAGAACTTCAGGGTTTTCTAAATAGAGAGAGATGATGTCTGGTGTGTGTGAAGAGAGAAATGACCCCTCTAAAAACTCCCCTCTACCCTACACATGACTCTTCTATAGTGGGCCTGATAACTCAAATCCCTTACATTTGCCAAATACATTGCATATTTATTTAAAAGAGGATGTACAATTGCAAATATCAATCCAGGTTAATACTTCCCTCCCAACTGCCCGTGAGTTAGGTGCTTATATTTTCCCCTTCTCACAGATGGGGTAACAGAAGCATGTAGAGGTTAAATAACTTCATTCATTCATTAGTTGCTTATTGATTCACCACACACTTATTGAACCCTTACTAAGCATAGACACTGTACCATGTGGTGGAGAAATGAGAGGAGCGTGACTTAGTCCCCACCTTCATTTTGACTTTGGAATGGTAGAGAAGACAGACTTCTAAAGGAGAACTCACCATAGAAAATGGTAATTAGAGTGATGAAACTATGTATAAAAATTCCTGCCTCTGGCATTGCTTTTCCACGTGCTGTTCTGTTTCAGGCCATGCCATGTGTTACCCTATCTATCCCAACACCAACCCTATGAGCTATTCATTCTTTCAACTAATACCCACTGAGTGTGAGTCCTGGAAAAACAGTGCCTGCTGTTGTAAGATTAGATTCCAGTTAGGGAGACTGACATTTATCAAGTATATTGCAAAATACCAAAGAGATGGTACAACTATAGTGAGTGCAACCAAAAAAAAAAAAAAGGGACGAGAGCTAGAGGAGTGCATGGTGGGGGAGTTTGACCTCATCAGGGAAGCCAGTGGAAGTCTCTCTGAGTATGGAATCATTGGAAGGTCTAGGCGAAATAGAGAAAGTATTCCAGCAAGAGAGGGCAGGATGGTGCATGGAGAGGTGGATGCTCTTGTGGAAAGCAGGTCAGCGGAGTACCGTGTGATGTGTGCAAGGAGAGGTCAGTTCCAGAAGGTTCTGTCTTACAAGCCATGTTGGGAGGGACAGAGGGTGTCCTCATCATGGCACTGAGAAGCCCCTGAGTGTGTAGCAGCTGTCAGGTCACTGTGCTGATTGGTGTTTTTTAAAATAAATTATTTCTATGTACATTTGAGGTTCACAACCTAATGTTATGGGATAGGTATTGATAGTAAAATGGTTACTACAGTGAAATGAATTAACATATCATCTCGCATGGTAACTTTTCTGTAACAAGAGCAGCTAACATCTACTTATTTAACAAAAATCCATAATACACTATAATTTTATTCACTATAGTCTTCATGTTGTACATAAACCTCTAGACTTATTGATCCCGTATATCTGCTTCTTTGTATTCTTTGACCTGCCTCTCCTCATTTCCTCTCTCCTGCCCGCAACCCCAGTAACCACTGTCTTATCCTCTATGTATTTGATCTTTTTTTCTTACAATTCCACATACATGTTTGATCATGATGCAATATTTTTCTTTCAGTGCCAGCTTCTTTCACTTGCCATAATGTCTTCCAAGTCCATCTATGTGTGACAAATTGTAGAATTTCCATTTTTTTTTTTTTGAAACAGAGTCTTGCTGTTATCACCTGAGCTGGAGTGCAATAGTGAGATTTTAGCTCACTGTGACCTCCACCTCCCGGGTTCCAGCAATTCTCCTGCCTCAGCCTCCTGAGTAGCTAAGATTGCAGGTGCCTGCCACCATGCCCAGCTAATTTCTATATTTTTAGTAGAGACCGGGTTTCACCATGTTGGCCAAGCTGGTCTCAAACTCCTGACCTCAGGTGATCCACCCATCTTGGCCTCCCAAAGTGCTGGGATTACAGGTGTGAGCCACCGTGCCCGACCAATTTTCTTTATTTTTAAGGCTGAACAATATTCCATTATGTTTATATAAATACACCACAGTTTCTTTGAGCCATTCATCCATTGATAGACACCTAGGTTGTTACCATATTTTGGCGGTGATGAATAATGCTGTAATGAACATGGCAGTGCAGATATCTTTATGAGGCAGTAATTTCATCTCCTTTGGGTATGCACCCAGAAGAGGGATTGCTGTGTCATACGGTAGATCTATCATTAATTTCCTTTGGAACCTTCATACTGTTTTCCAGAATCGCCACACCAATCTACGTTTCTATCAACAGTGTGCTAGAGTTTCCTTTTCTCCACAACCTCACCAACACTTGTTATCTCTTGTTTTTTGTTGTTGTTGTTGTTGTTTGTTTGTTTGTTTTTTAAGATGCATTGTCTTCCAGGTTGGAGTGCAGTGGCGCCATCTCGGCTCACTGTAACCTCTGCCTCCCAGGTTCAAGTGATTCTCCTGCTTCAGTTTCCCAAGTAGCTGGGATTACAGGCACCCACTGCCACGCCCAGCTAATTTTTTGTATTTTTTGTTTAGTAGAGACAGGGTTTCACTATGTTGGCCAGACTGGTCTCAAACTCCTGACCTTGTGATCCACCCGCTTCAGCCTCCCCAAGTGCCGGGATTACAGGCATGAGCCACCACGCCCACCTCTCTTGTGTTTTTGATAATAATCATCCTAACAGGTATGAGGTGATATCTCATGGTGGTCCTAATTTGCATTTTTCCAATGATTAATGATGTTGAGAGTATCTTTTCATATACCTGTTGGTTGCTTTTATGTCTTCTTTGGAAAAGTATCTGTCAGGACCTTTCCTTATTTTTTTTATCATGTTTTTTTCTGCTATTGACTTGCAAGAGTTCTGTACAAATTTTGGATATAATTAAATATCCAAATGGATTCAATGAATATATTTGGGATCTATTTGCACCAACCTTTAATAACTCCTTATCGGATATGAATTATGAAAATATTTTTTCCCCAATCTATAGATTGCCTTTTTATTTTGTTGATTGTTTCCTTTGCTGGATAGAACATTTTAGTTCGATGTAGTCCTATTCATTTACTTTTGTTTTGGTAGCCTGGGCATTTGGTGTGATGTAAAAAAAAAATTATTGCCAAACCAATGAGCTTTTCCCCTATGTTCTCTTCTAAGAGTTTTATGGTTTCAGGTCTTGGATTTAAGTCTTTAATCCATTTTGAGTTGGTTTTTGTATACGGTATAATATAAGGGTTCAATTCCATTTCTTTGCAATCGAAATCCAGTTTTTCCAGCAGCATTTATTAAAGAGACTATCGTTTCCCCCATTGTGTCCTCTTAGTGTCCTGGTCAAAAATTAGTTGGATTTATTTTGTACTTTCTATTCTAACCCACTGGTCTATATATGTTTTATGATAGTATCATGCTATTTTGCTTTCCATAGCTTTGTGATAAAATTATAAATTAGGAAGTATGATCCTTCCAACTTTGTTCTTCCTCAGTACTTCTTTAGCTATTTGGGTTTTTTTTAATGGTTCTATATGGATTAAAATTTTTTTTTCTATTTCTATGAAGAATGCCATAGGAATTTTGATAGGGATTATGTTGAATCTGTGTATTGTTTCAGGTACTATGGATGTTTAAACAATATTAATTTTTCTAATCCATAAATACAGAACATCATTCTATTTATTTGTGTCTTCTTCAGCTTTTTAAATCAAGGTTTTATAGTTTTCCATCCTAAATCTTTCACCTTCTTGGTTAAATCTATTCCCATTTTTTTATGCTATCATAAATGAGATTTTTAAAAATGTCTTCTTAATATTGCTATTATTTGTGTATAAAAATGCTTCTAATTTTTGTATGCCAATTTTGTATCCTGTAACTTTACTGAGTTTAGTTATTAGTTGTCACAGTTTTTTGTGAACTCTTTGGATTTTCCACATATAGGATTATGTCATCTGCAAATAGAGACTATTTTTCTTCTTTCTTTCTAATTTAGATGCTTGTTATACTTCTTTCTAATACTTCCAGCAATGTGTTGAATAGAAATGGCAAGAGTGGGCATCCCTGCCTCGTGCTGGATCATAAACAACAGTTGTTCCCTGTTGATTATGATGTTAGCTATGGGTTTTTCATAAATGTCTTTAGTTATATCGAGGAACTTTCCTTCTATACCTAACCCATTAAGAGTTTTTAATCAAGAAATGATGGACATTTCTTGAGATGACTTTGGCTGTGTTGTAGAGAATGTGTTAGAATGAGCCCAAAGGTGGAATTTGGGAGACCAGACAGATTTCCAAGAGAGAGGTACTAGAGTGGTGGCTGTGGAGCTGTACAGAGGGCAAAGATCCAAAAGATATTTTAGAGGTTAAATCATTGACAGGTTTGCATGTGGTAGATACAGGACTGGTTCAAGAGTGACCCATTTTTACAGATGGGAAATCAATGGACAGAGAGAGAGGTTGATTAACTCTCCCAAGGACGCGAAACTGATAAGAAAATCAGTCTTCATTAGAGCAGTTGTAGAACTGCTGAGCAAACACCTTTACTCTTTATTTTGTGAGAATGAAGAAGAGGAAACCATGAACCTTTGCTGAGGAAAATGGAACAAAATCTAAGAAGGCATAAATGTTCAATCACGGCTTTGCAGGGTGGGTAGAGGAAAGGGAAAGGGACATTTTGGGCAAGGTAATTGCATAAGAGCAAGCAAGATAAGGAGGCTTTGAGAGGCGAAGGAAACTCTGTATCTTGATTGTGATAGTTGTTACAGAAGTTCATGCATTCATTCAAATTCACCAAACTGCACTTAAAGTGGGTCCATGTTAAGGGGCATATCTTGTGCCCAGATTTTGGTCTCTAATACCTTTGCCCACTCAAAAGAACCAGAGCTTTTCAGAGAAATGGCTGATTCCACGGCTGGGGCAGGGAGGTATAAGGTGAGCACAGGACATTGTTGTGCCAGTAAGTAAAGAAGTGAGTTTAAAAAGAAAAGAAAAAGTGGGCATGTCACAAGGAAATAATAGCCAACTTGGAGGGAATCCCACTGGCCAAACTGGGAAAATTTGAGCACCAATATAATTAAAGACAGTAATAAATTATAAGCCATTGAGAAGAACAGGAAATTGTGAGTCCATACTAATAAAAACAATAAATAAGTGGGAGAAAGGGGAGAGTCTTAGCCACAAAGAAGCCTGAATCTAGGCTGGTAAATGTGGAAGAAGTGCCAGAGATGAAAATCATCATTTTACATCTACCATAATAAAATTTTGTTCAGGCAAGAATCATCAAAGGCTGCTAAATCCCACAAATTGCTTGTTAATTGCAAGAAAAATAGTAGTAAATATACAGGGAGAAATGGGATAGCGCTTTGGATAATCAACAGCAGCATCACCAATGACCATCATGTACCCCCCCAGTGTAATATTTATATCCGTCATTCCAGTTGCTCAGTCCAATTGAAATCCAGTTAAAATAGGATGAAAGCAAAGAATATCAAAAGAGAAGTCTCAGAAGAAGAAGAAAATAAATGACCAAGGGATTCATTAAAAAAATGCTAACCCTGACAGGTGATCAGGAAAATGCAATCAAAGTAATGCAGTACTGATTTTTCTCAAACTGATATGATTTCAATGATGAATGAGACTTCATTTGGCAAGAACATGGGGAGAAGTAGGAACTTTCATACTGTTTGCATGATTGTCACTTGCTAAATATTTTTGGAGGACAATTTACAGTTATTTTCTTACATTAAATATCCTTACTCTTAGACTGAACAATCTCAGGTCTGGGAATTAATCCTAAAATACAGCCCTGATTGTATGCACAAGGGCAGTTATTCCATTTGTTTGTAATAGAAAGCAATTAACAGCAGTATCAGTTATCTATTGCTGCATATCAAACCACTGCAAATGTAGCGGCTTAAAACAACACACATTTAGTATCTGTTTCTGTGAATTGAGCATCTGGGCACAGCTTAGCTGGGTCCTCTGCCTCAGTGTCTCTCATAGCACATGAAGATGTTGGCCAGGGCTGGGGACTCATCTGAGATTCAAATGGGGAAGCATCCACTTCCAAACTCACACGGTTATTGGCAGGATTTAGTTACTTGCGGGCTTGTGGCCACAGACTGTCCTTAGTTCCTTGCCGCATGGGCTCTTCCATAAACCAACAAGAGAAGAGTCTGTTAGCAAGAGGCAAGTTACAATGTCTTGTATCTAATCACAGTAGTGACATTTCATCACTTTTGCTCCATTCTATTGATTAAAAGAAGTCATGAACCCAGCCCACTCTCAAGGGCAAGGGATTGCACATATGGCATGAATACCAGGAGGTTGGGATCATGGGACGGGGTCGTCTTTTGAGCATGCCCCCATGAGAACCCAAATATCCATTCAGAAGGACAAAGTAAAATAAATTATTATGGTAGCACCATGCCATGGGAAACACTTCAGTCACTCATGAAGAATAATGTCAATATAAGTGTGTATAGGCTTGGCAACATTTTCCAAACCTATTTTTTCCCTATGTCTCACTCCCCAAACCTATTTGTTAAATGAATAAAGCCAGCAAAGCTAGTTTGCAGACAGTGCACATACTGTGACACCATTTGTGTGGAAACAAAATATTTTCCAAACAAAACATGTATAGGTATACATGTATATGCATTTATTACAAAGGGAAAGGCTTGGGAAGAGATGGATCTACTCCATTGATTGTGTACCACTGGAAGCTGTGGGTTCAGGGTAGAAGCTGGCATAATGGTCAACATTCTCATTTTATTCATCATACTTATTGATTGCTTAGCTTTTGTTTTTTGATTTTTTTACAGTGGGATTTTTTTTTCCCCTGAAATGAGCTGAAACTGGGAAGCTGGGGCTTTCATCTAACAGTGTTAACTTTTGGAAGTATAACATGTTATCCCTGAGTGTGTCCTAATCATGCCTTTTCATTGTGTGAATTTTAACACTTTGCTTGGTTTTCCATCCCACTTTTATTTCAGATGCTTCCAACTACACTTGGAACAAGGAGGCCACTAAGGGCTTTCTTGTCCTAAACCCACTAGCTGTTTTAGAAGTATAGGGGGAGAGCTGGGCTTTAAGGAGCTGGCAGCTGGATCCTATTGTGCACCCTTCTTTCCCAGACACAGAAGAGGAACCACAGTAGCCACCCAGAGTGGAGTCTGGTGCTTCGGGGCACTTCTGGGAGGTCATAGAAAGGGGTGTGAGACAAAGAGTCCCTTTTTGTGGTGTGTCTTTTTGTTAGTTCTGTGACAGAGTTGGACTGAGAAGATGGGCCCAGGCTCTCATGCTGGAGGTGCAGTTCAGGAGCCACCGCTCACTGGTTGCCTTGGGTGGGCTACCTCATCCCGCTGTGCCCCGGTGGCCTCCTCTGTAAAATGGTGATGGTCATCCTGTCTTAGTGGTTTGCTGTGAGGATTGAATGAGCTGATACGACTGAAGCACTTGGCTTAGTGCCCAGAACACATTAAACGCTCCAGGACGGTGAACATCTGCTTCCGTTGTTTATGTTGTTGTCTATTGTTACTCACAGAAGTTAGCATTTACTAAATCCTTACCAGTTTCCTCTCCCCAGCTCTGTGATAACTGCTTGACATGCATGATCTCACTGAATCCACCCTAACTTCTGGTGTTAATTTCCCCATTTTACAGACAGAAACTCTGAGGCTCAGAGAAAGTCAGTCAGCCTCCCAAATTCATAAGCTGGAAAGTGATGGTGCCAAGATTTGAACTTGGGTCTGTCTCCGAAGCTTCTGCTCTTCACAATCATGCTTTATTGCTTTGTAGGCCTTTACACCCACATTATTTTGCTCTCAATATCCCCTGGGATACTGAGAAAGCTTCATCAGGCACCAGAAGACTTGGGAACAGATTAGAGCACTTAGGAGAGGCCTAGCTGGGATTTGCTGCTGTAAAGATATGACAGAAACATGAGGATAAATGGTTGAGTGAAGAGTCAGTGTGGGAAACTGTCCACAACTTTCTCAGAAGCCAACCCATCAAGGAGGTCAAAATTAAACAAAGATAAATTGGATTTGACTTCCACAGTTAATTCGCTTAATATGTGTGTGTTTGTACACAACATAGAACACTCATTCTTGTCACACACATGGAATTTACAAAAATTGACCAACATTTCCCTTTTCTGTGGTGGTGTACTTAGAGGCACTGCCACAGAATTACAAGACTTCAGGGAGAATCATTCAGGAAGAGATTTCTAGAGTGCCTGTTACGGTCCATACGAACTTCTAGATATGTGATATGGTTTGGCAGTGTCCCCACCCAAATTTCTTCCTGAATTGTAGTTTCTATAATCTCCATGTGTGGTAGTAGGGACCTGGTAGGAGGTAATTCAATCATGGGTGTGGTTTCCCCATGCTGTTCTCGTGATAGTGAGTGACTCTCATGAGAGCTGGTGATTTTTTTAAGCACCTGGCATTTTTCCCTTACTGGTACTTTTTCTCTCTCCTACAGCCCTGTGAAAAGGTGACTTCCATTGTGATTGCAAGTTTCCTGAGGCCTCCCCAGCCAGGCAGAACTGTGAGTCAATTAAACCTCTTTTCTTTATCAATTACCCCATCTCAGGTATGTCTTTATTAGCAGCATGAGAATGGACTAATATAACATTTTGACACACACATCCTATTTTGTGGTAATGGATAGCGAAAATATCTTTTTCATCTTATCTATGAGGCCACTAAGGGTTAGGTGCTAATCTACCAATGGTATATCATTTGCAAATGGTGGCACTGAGAAGGAGACCTCAGGGACTTCCTGGTTCCAAGGCACAGCAGCATCCTTCTTCCAATGTGCTGTGCCTGCTCAGGGGGTCAGAGGCTAAATGACCCCCTGAGCAGGCACAGCACATTAGGCACAGCACATTGGGCACATTTTAGGGGAATACATTTCTTGAAGTAAGTTTTACCAATACCATTCTTCTCCTCAAACTTGTTTGCTGAAATAAAGCTTCAGACCAAGAATAGAAGTAAGTCTCATAAGAATGCAAGGCAGACCTAAAGGAAGGTGTTGGCAAGAATGTCCGGCAATTGAGGGCCTCTTGCCTTGCTGATGGTAATATAAAATGGTGTAGCCATTTTGGAAACAGTTTGGCAGTTCCTCAAAATGTTAAACATAGAATTACCATATGACCCAGCAATTCCACTCCTAAGCGTCTACCTGAGAGAATTGAAAACATATGCATGAACGTTCATAGCAGCATTACTCATAATAGCCAAAAAGTAGAGACAACCTAAATGTTCATTAACTGATAAATAAATAAACAAAAGATGGTATATCCATACAATAGGTAAAAAAGAATGAAGTCTTTATTTTTGCCACAAAACAGATGCCCCATGAAAACATTATGCTAAATGAAAAAGGCCAGTCAACAAAGAAAGGTCAACATACTATGTAATTCCATGTATATGAAATGTCTAGAATAGACAAATCTATGGAAACTGAAAGTAGATTCGTGGTAGCCCAGAGTCTGGGGGTGGGTGGGATGGGAGTGACTGCTAATGTGTACTCTGTATGGGGTTTCTCTGTAGGGGTAATGAAAATGTGCTAAAATTAGATTATGGTGATGGTTGAACAACTATGAATACACTTAAAACTACCGAACTGTTCACTTTTGTGAAACTTTTCTTGCATGTGCATTATATCTTAATAAAGCTGTTTTAAAAAAGAGAATGCAAGCCTGACTTGCCAAGATGCCCTGCTTTTGAAAACTAAAGAAAGAAACATCTGAAAATTGCTATCTTCTATATGAAAGTATGCAGAACTTAGGGAGCTGACTTCCAGTAGATGAATCAGTAAAGGTTAGAGAATGCAGCAATTGAGGCTTAAAGCTTGAGAGCCTGTATATGTGCCTTAAAGAACGAAATAGATTTGGGAATAATAGAAAGCATATTCTAGGTGAAAGGATGGGGCGAGCCAAGCTCCCGAGGGGAAAAGACATGAACAGAAAACATGGGAAAACATTGTTTTCTTCCAACACTGTTTATATTGAACAAAGAAGACATACTACATTTTAAAACCGTGTTAACAAATACTCAGGGTATGAATATCTTTTGGATAATTTTATATTAAGAAAATATAAAAAACTAATAGAAGCTCATGTTACAAGAAATGTTCATAGGTGACCTTTATTCTATTAAGCAAAATGTATCAATAATAGCTTCCAATAAGAAATTACTAAGCTGGAGCGACTTGTAATATTTTTATTATTTTAGTTTATTATTTTTGAGACAGGGTCTTGCCCTGTTGCCCAAGCTGGAATACAGTGGTGCAGTCATGGCTCACTGCAGCCTCAACTTCCTGGGCCCAAGCAATCCTACCACCTTAGCCTCCTGAATAGCTGGGACTACAGATGTGTGCCATCACGCCCAGCCTACTTGAAAAATATTAACCATGAAAACCAATTTAATGCTAGCACATCCACGTTCAATAACCATCTGATCAAAGAGAAAATATCTTTCTTTGGTTGGGTGGCTCATGCAGGGTTGTCACAAGCAGGCTGCACTCAGATTGATAAAATGGCACGTGGCATTTCTTATAGCAACATTTGCTCTCTTAGAAAGGAAACTTCACCTGGCAGGTAGCCAGAGTGATGACTGTCTTGAAGTCCTCAGTGGAGAAGATTCATTCCAAATCCAGGGAAAACCAGAAGTCCTTTTATGTATGAAAAGATGTATTAAACAGCTTTATAGATCTCCCCTCTACAGACATCTCAGCAAGCTTCATAGCCTATTTATCTACTTTTGGTTCTCTGCTCAGAAATTTTGATTCTCTATATTGATCAAGTAAAGGCAGCAGTGAGGAACAGAATATCTCAGTCATATTAAATTTCTACCTTTTTCCAGGACTGGAATAAAGTTCGTTAAGTGACGATGAGTCTTGCTTTTTCAGAAACTGAATCAAGACAGGATACAGACACAGCCACTAGTTAAGAAAAAATAAGTAAGAAATAAACGGTGAAAAACCTCTAACATGCAGTCCAAGAGGACTTGTGCAAGCAGAAAAGCACGTGGATGCCACATAGCCCAGGCAAAGGTAGCCCCAAAGGAGTGAGGCCACTCAGTAGACCTAGGCTAAGAGCAATGCATGTCACCTCTCCGCATCAGTCTTTGTGAGCTGGAGATTTTGGTTCCTCTTACCAGCAAGAAGAGGAATCATACCAGCTAGTATGAAGGCAGGTGGCAAAAGGCATGTCAGGAAGATGGTTCTGAAACGGGAGAGTTCCCTGACACCCCTTGCAGGATGTGCGACAGGGGTTTGGCCACTGCACCTGCTCAAACCCCTTATGGGAGGGGGGGCATACAGATTGGCAGGTGTAGGAGCTGAGGTGACTGCTTTGGGGCTCTGGCCCCATGGTAGCGTCTGGTAGTGGGCACCTGTGACTCCCGAAGTCTAAGCGGGCATGTGTTACAGTGAGCTCTTTTAGCCTTGCCATCCACAGACAGCTTAAGTGTTAACCAGCTCAGTGCTCTCTTGGTGCCCAAGTCCTTGTCCAGTATCCAGGAAGAATCAGGTTGCACATGAACTTGAAGGATGAATGCGGGGTTTTGTTGAGTGTTGAAGGTAGCGCTTAGAGGGATGGAAGGGGAGTGGAAAGGGGGATGGAGTGGGGAGATGATCTTTTCCTGGAGTTTGGCTGTCCAGCAGCACATCTCTCTGACCATACCAAGCCAAATGCCTCTCAGCATTCAGATGCTTATTCTCTTCCGCCAGCCACACCATTCTGCCATTCTTCTGCTCTTCTGTTTGTCTTCTTGTCTGCTTCTGGAGCCTGGGGTCTGGGGTTTATATGGGTACAGGGTAAGGGAGCATGGCAGACCAAAAGGCAACTTTTGGGTGTATAAACATGAATGCCTCTTCCCATTAGGGCCATGGGTTTCCAGGCTTGAGGATGAGGCCTTTGCCAGGGACCCACACTCTTCTACCCAGTATTTTCCTGTCTCTCGTCTGTATCAGTTGGGTCGATAATTTGGGAAGAGGGAGTAAGATGCAGTATCCAGATGACCGACGAGGCAGCCTAAGCTCTGCTTACGGCACTCATAAATGAGGGCGCAATCCTCTTGTTCACTCTCCTCTCAACAAAGAAAGTGCATGAGAGAGAGGCATAGGCTCAGATTCCTAAAAGTTACAATCTGGCCTGGCACTCTGCTGCTAGTGTTGCATCTATGACTAATATCACAACTGGCACCACCACTACTAATAGGGATAAATTCCATTGTTGGGGCTCTTTACACATCATTTCTGAACATCCTCACAGACACTAGGTGACTTTGCCTATAATAAACCCAATTCACAGCTAAGGAACATAAGGTCTGTGGTCCCCCACCATGGTAGGGCTGGAATTCAAACCCAGCCACCAAAGCCCTGGTCCATCTGGGGCACCAGGATTCAAAGACAAAAACACTTTACTGAGTTCATTTACAGGGGAGAAGTGAAGAGGACCCTCAGCTGGGTAAGGCTTGAAGTGGGGGCCATTGGCTAAGAAATCAGTGATCAAGCAGTTTTGTTTGATTAATTCCATGCTGGAGTTCCGTGGCTGGGCCAGTCAGTTTGTAAGTTACCTCTTGAACAGTAGCTGAACTACCCAGAGTGCATGATTGGAAAAGAGGAAACGGGGGAGGCTAGTCCTCCTCAACCTCTCACAGGAGAGAAATATGGTTTTCTCCAGCTCCTACAGACAGGTTCCTGGGGCTATCTGGGGCTGGAGTCTCTAGGCAAGCTGATTTGAAATGCGTCCAAGCGGATATCATGCTTCAAAGAGTCAGGCCCCCTGGGGCAGAGGCTGAACCTGAGTACTGGAAGGGGACCAGGGGGCTGGAATTCAGGCACTGCCCTCCCATCCCCCAGGGCCAGGAGGGTTTGTTTAACCCCTCAGGGGTGCTGTGTGCCTTCCTTGTCAAGGTGGTTTGTGGCTTCGTGAAGCGATATTTATAGAGTGCTCTGTGATTCTTGGGTGAACATTCGTTTTATAAATGAATGATCAAATTTATTAGCAACAAGTAACTAACCCGTCTACATTTATTTTGTTGATAATACAAATTTACAAGGTTTTAATTGCCAGTTTTAAAACCCCCAAAACCCATACATAAATACACGGGTAATAAAATATCTTCTCACTGTGCCCTTGACTTCTGTAGTTACATGAAGGCTTATGGGAATGTCTGAAGGAGCTTTCAGATGGAATCACAAAACTTGTTTGAAAGGACTCAGGGCCAGAAACAGTCTAATTCAAACCTGGCTGGTGGTAATTTCATTTGTGTTAACCAAAATGCTACTACTGATTATGATTATTAATAATTTGCTTTCTAATGCTGTTCATGTTAATAATCTCCTTTTATTCTATTCTCTCATTTACTGCCCTATGACTTTGCTACTTGCAGTGTGGTCTCCAGATCAGCCACATCAGTATGACCTGGTAGCTTATTAGAATTGTGAGCTCTCAAGCCCCACCTCAGACCTACTGACCCTGAACCTGCAGTGTCATAAGATCCCCAGGTGATTTGTGTGCACATTGTGGTTTGTGATTTGCTTCATTATGAGGTGTTTTATCCTCTCCCATTTCACAGCCGAAGCAACTGAGCTCCAGAGAGGTTCAAAACATCACCCATAGTCCCCCGCCAAGCTGAATTTGAATCTGGTCTCTTGTAGTCAGAGCTCTCAACCATAAGCCAGACACTGCAGGTGTCCACCATGAGTCCAGAATCATGGACTTGTGAGGACAGTGATGACAGTCTTGGGCCCCCAAGGTAGTGACTTCACTGGGCGCAGATCCATTGGTTATATACTCAGCTGTCTGTACCTATGTCCTTCAGACCCAGTGTCAGGGAGGCTCAACCTCTGCACGACGCACCTCAGAGAAGCCAAGGGATAGCTTAAGGTTGCAATCAAATGTGGTCTCACATAACATTTTCTTTCAAGGGTAGAAATGTTCGTCTACTTATTGCTTAAGAAAAAAAATAACCTATTTTGAAACAGTAATCTGCATCCCAGAAAATCAGGGAATGTCTGAGGTCAAAGTGAAGTGGTAAATTGAGTATACTCATTAATAGCCATGAGAGTTTACTATGTGTCCGTCACTGTTCTGAATGCCAACAATAGAGTAGGGGTACAGAACTAAGTCCCTGACCACAGAGAGGAAGAAAGTTAACAAGGAAGATGATTTGAGCCGTCTCTGTGTCTTTCCACCAGAATCTAAAGGAAATCAAGTCAAATCTTTCTCTTCAACATTGATCTGATTGATGTAAACGTCCACTGGAACAGGACCCATGCAAATCACCCCAACTCCCTGAGTTCCCTGTTTCTCTCTATTATGGCAGCCTTAACTTAATCTGTGCTCACCCTGAATGCACCTACTTTATCCAAGATAGGAGGTCTCCATCTGTCTGACTGAGCACTTTTTCTGTTAGTCAGGGTCTGTGTCTAAGTGTGAAGAGAAAGAAAGGCTATTGAGATACATGGAGCCTGGCTACTGGGCATCTCTCCAACCAGGTACTCTTCTAGCGTTGTACTCAGCAACTCCAAACTCAGTTTGCCTACCTGTCAAGTAAGTGGGCAAATAATATCCTCTGTATTGCTGAAAAGGTGTGTGACTTTGGTGACTAAAAAATACATGAATGTTTTAAGAACTAAAGTGGCTTGTATTCATACACAGACCTCTCCTTTTTCTGAACCCAATGGTGAAACTGTTTTAAAACCATCTTCTCCTTCTGCGCTTTGTTGAAATCATTCAGAGTGCCTTCTGAGACCAGGGTCTTCTAAATTTATGACTTGCCATCTAGAACTTTCCCCTAAGGACAAAGTTCCTCTGCAAGGGATGCTCTCCATTGAACACCATTTTCCAAGAGTTGCATGGGGGCTGTGGGAAGAGAGACTGACTCTTCCAATGGAACCACAGACAATGGGATTTGCATGAGCCAAATCTCATCCAGGACTCTGAAAACTACCCCTGGAGGCTCTCTGAGACAAAGATCCTTCACAATTGCCCTTTGTTTCTAATTTTGTTAGAAATTATTTTAGGGTTATTGAATGACTAGGAATTTAAGGATATGGTTTCATCTTTCTGGGTGTTCTCTTATTAGATTCCTGCAGCTTAAACCAACCTAGGCCACCCAGTGAACAAGACTTGGATGCCTGGGTCACTGATTGGCTCTGTCGTTTCATGGATTCAAAGTGTGATTATGTAGCAGTCACTGGTCTCAGTTGCTGGATTAAAAAATGGGCAAATCCCATGGGATCCCTGCCCTCAAGATGTCTTAGACATCTTAGACAGTGGCAAATATAAAACTCAGACATTAAAAATGGGCAGTGTCTCATGGGCTAAACGTGGATATTTGGTCTACTACCCCTGTGTATAAGGGGTTCATTATAAATATTTGTGGATTTCCTGAAAAGGGAGTTTTAGGGCAGATGCCACAAAAGGTGTCTATGAATATCATTTAGAATTTCTCACCAGATGGAATAAAGGGGTATTTGTTTTCTATCATCTTTTTTTCCCTCTAGTACTGAATGACAAGAAAAACATTGTCTCCAACCCAAATAAAGCTTATCATACCTTAGTTAAGAGAAATGATATAGAAACAAAACATAATATAATATTGTGAAATGTGGTAACTACTTGGAAATGACCAAGGTACTGTTTTCATGGATGTTTCCTTTTCTACTAAAAGTAACAACTTCCACATATACAAAACTTTTGATTAAGTCCAAGTCTTCAGAGAAAGAGTAAGGTCAGAGAAAAAGGGTGTTGGGTTGATAGAGAAGAAAGTGGTTGAAGGAGTGTATTAATCCTTTCTCAGTTCTCATGCTGCTAATAAAGACATATCTGAGACTGGGTAATTTATAAAGGAAAGAGCTTTAATGGACTCACAGTTTCATATGGCTGGGGAGGCCTCACAATCATAGCAGAAAGGAAAGGAAGAACAAAGGCACATCTTATGTGTCATCAGGCAAGAGGGCACGTGCAGAAGAACTCTCCTTTATAAAACCATCAGATCTTGTGAAACTTACTATCACGAGAACAGCATAGGAAAGCCTGCCCCCATGATTCAGTTACCTCCAACGAGGTCCCATCCACGACACATAGGGATTATGGGAGCCACAATTCAAGATGGGATTTGGGTGAGGACACAGCCAAACCATATCAGGGAGTGATCCAGGAAGCCCTCTCAGAGGATGTGGTACTTTGGTTGCCACTTGAAGAATGAGAACTTAGCCAATGGGGTGGGGGTTGTCACAGGCAGCAGACTTTCAAGCAGACAACAAAACATGTGTGACCCCCAGGTGGGTCAAAAGCTGGGCGCTTTCCAAGAACAGCATGAAGGTCAATGCCACTGCAATTGCACTGCAGTAGTGGAGAGAAGAATGAGCTGAGATGATGCTGGAAAGGACAGGAAGCACTAGATCAGGCAGGTTATGCAGTTCTGCAGTGAGCCATTGACATGATCTTCCTTAATCACACCCTCTGGCAGCTGTATAAAAAACAGACTTGGGGGGATGCCATGGAAGCCGGGGAGCACTTAAAAAACTGTTGAAATAGTTGAAACCAAAGATGGTCCAGGTTATAATGGTAGAGATGAAGAGAAGCAATTCAAATTTTATTTCGGGTATTAGAGTTCATAGGATTTGTTGATTGATTAGATGTTGGAGGATTAGTTAAGAATGCTTTCAGATTTTTAGTTTGAAGTCTTGGGTGGATATGTGGATCAGTTAACAAAGATTAGCTAAGATGGTAGGAGGGACTGGTTTGGGGGAGAGGCCAAGTGCTAGCAGAGAGATCTCATCCTGAAGACATGACTGTGCAGAGATGCGGGAAAGCTGCCCCGGCCAAGATGTTATTGTTAATCTGTTTTGGCTCATCAGAAAAGAAAAAAGTGTCTTGAGTGATTATTGCTGCTTGCCCTGAGCACAAAGTTACGGTGGATATGTTGGGTACTTACCGTCCATGCCCTATCAGATATAGGACAATGCCCGGATATTGGACGTGGAACACTAGTAAATCATGTTTAAAGGCCTTCTCTTGCCAGGCACTATTCTAGACGCTGTCAGGGCATGTGTAACGACTAGCTGACAAGAGTCAATTGCAGTGTTTTCCTTCAGATTTTAATGTAAGCATCATCAAGGAAGCTGAGAAGAATTTTGTTTCTTTTAGAGCGGTAAGTGTGCACTGTAAGTAATGGTACAGATGTCCATGGGTGGGAAGACTCAGACCGACCCTGGAGTCTGGAGTTTTATATACATAACAACTCTCAGTAGAAGGAGATGGCCATAAAAATTTGCAACTAAGGGATAAATATTCTATCCACAAATCTTTTTCATTATTTTAATACTTGACTAAAAGGAGTTTTGAGTTTTACACTTTGAAGCTTTCAGCTGTGGACTGCTAAGGGTGATACTCTTGATGGGAATAGAACTTCAATTCCAGAGCTCATTTCAAATAGCACTGGGTCCAAGGCCAAGTACCTTGAGTCACTGGCCGGTCAAACTATACTGAGAATGCGCATTACAAACATATCTTTATTGCATTTTATCTCTTTAAAGCAGCAACGTTTTTTGGCAGCTGGAGCTGCTTCTCTGGATCCACTTAGTGGCTACAAAGGAGGCTCAGGTTTCTGGCAGTCAATCAGAACACAGGTGGAGCCGGCCCATGCACCCCAACAGCCTCTTGGCCTAAGCTGAATGGGAATTTAGTGGACCTCCTTGGAATTGGGGTAGGGGGACTCACATTTCCAGTGGAAAGAAAGTAAATCCAGAATCCAGGAAGGGAGAGGCAGCTTATAATGATAGTCTCTTACCTTATGTACTGGGCTTTACATTTCACACTATATATATTATTGTATCACACAATAATATATAATTTCACAAAATATGTATGTTACTCTTCTTTTTCCTTACCACCTGACCCCTCAGAAAAGTCCTGTGAAGTATATATTGTTATCCTCATTTTATAGATTTGGAAACCAAGGTGTACAAAGGGAAGGTGCTTTTGATCAAAGCCACAGACAGATAAGTGGGATTTACGTGGAGATCCGACTTCAAGTCTAACCTTCAAAGGCAAACTTCAAGGAAAGTAAAAAGGAACTAAAATTTATTATATTTTACTTTGTGCCAGGCACAGTACAGTGCTGGGGCAGAAAGAAGAACCAAATACTGTTTGCAACATCGTTTGTCATCTCTGTCACTACTCAAGAGAAACCATGAAGTCTAAAATAGCGTAAACTAATGTCACAGGGATTGAATTGATACTAGAATTTACATGTGCCCTTGGTCATATTTAGTGAAAATGTGAGAATGATTTAGAGCAAGGGTCAGCAAACTATGACCCATGGGCCAAATCTGGCCTGCTGCCCATTTTTGTAAATCACAGCCTATTGGAGCACAGCCATGCCCATTTATTTACACGTTGCCCATGACTGCTTTTGTGCCAGGAGGACAGGTTGGCTTGTTGAGACAGAGACTATAAGGCTTGTGAAGCCTAAAATATTTACTTATCTGGACCCTCACAGAAAAATGTGCTTACCCTTGATTTAGAAATGTTTTCTCGACTTGAATCATGAACTCATCCTTTTTAAAATAGGAATTATAATGAAGGGTAGATTGCAAACTAACTAAGAATATAAATTTAGTACTTAAAGTACTTGGATGAGATCTCTGTAATCCTCTCTGAATGTGAATTTAGGATTTCTGGGACATGGCAGAAATGTTTGAGGACAATAAAAGGGAGAATTTATCCATGAAGTATCTGTTAGTGTCACCTGCCATGGATGGAAACATAGAGCAAAGTGGTGCATAGTTCAGTGCTGGTTAACTGTAGAGAAACAATCCCCATATCTTGGTGTCTTACATTCCTTGCTTGTGTCACAGTACAATGTGGAGTGAGCACTGTGCTCCATGCAGTCATTCAGGGGCCCAGGCACCTTCATGGTGTGGCTCTACCATCTCCCAGAGCCTCAGAGATCTCCACTGGATTCTTTGCATCTAGCAGATGACAGGGGAGTGAGCATGAGGAACAGATCAGGAGATTTTAGGGGCCACTCCTGGAAGTAATGCACATCCTTTCTGCCAACATTCTATGAGGAATAACTAGTCACATGTCCTCACTTACATTAGAGGGCGCTGGGAAATGCAGTTTAGAAGCATGCCAAAGATGAAAGAAACATGAGTATTGGTGAAGAATGAGCCAGATTCTGCCTCAGTGGTCTGTGCATCTAACCAGATAAAACGTCTTAGGTTTACATGCTGCTTGGCTAGGGAGTCTCCCGCTCCCTCTTGCCCTCCTCCCTGTCTCCTTCGCTCTCTTGCTTCCTCTCTTATTTCTCCCTCCCTCCCTCTTTTCTTCCCTCCCTTTCTTATCTCTTTATAATCTATCTCTATAGCCTGGTCCTTGCTCATAAAAACTACAAAAACTGTTAAAAACTAATTAGTCCCTGTTCTGTGTTATCTATGTTTCCAATCGCACCTAAATTGATAGAGGAAAAAATTAGAAAAAAATAAATGCAAGAATCCTACCTCTAACAGCAAGGTGATGAAAAGGGGAGCATGGGCACCAGGCTCTGGAGCAGGATGAATGGGGAACATTTGGCTTTTGTATGTATGAGTTTAAAGTGGTATTTAATTAAAAAGTTGCAAGCTCATGAAACAAAAGATTTTGTTTGGCTCTCCTCGTACAATCTCAGTTTCTAAGAAACAATAACTTGTAATTTATGGGATCCCTTTTCACAGAATTATGGAAGTTATATGTAGCTCATATTTGAATGAGAAAAAATAAGTCCCTGATGGTAACTCATTATCTGTCTGACTAACAAAGGACAAAGTACAAATCCTGGAACATCTTTCTTTGCCGTTTCATATTTATGACACATCCTGTTGGTAAAACGTTATTCTCAAGGCAAGCTCTGGAGTTTATTATTTTTTGTCTTCTCATTCTTCATCATTGCATCATTTAAAAAAAATGCTGGGCTAGATGGAAGCTTTCCTCCTTTGGGGTCACGGTGGAAAAGAGATTGGGTAAAACCATGGATGGCCTGCAACCACTTTTAAGAGGAAGATGGTCATGTCTCTTCACAATTCTCAGGCTTGACGTGGCCTTATTGAAATTTATTCCAAGGAATGTTCTGGTTGGGGGATATAGATTGTTATGGAGGTATTCTGAGCTCCTCTGATAGTGACTTCTTGATCTTTTCATGGGCACTTGACCCTCTGCAATTATTTTTAGTTACACTGGTTAGCATGCATGCTTCGTCTTCTCCCTCAATGGGCCTGCAAACTCAGTGAGTGGAGGAGACGCCTTTTTTGGCTTAATCATTGTTATCTCCCAAGCGCCTAAAGCAGGGCTTGGTACATCATATGCACTCTAAATATTTGGGGAAAGAGAGAATGAATGAGTGAGTGAATGAGTGCATAGTGGTAGGGAATAGATGGCAGGCACCTCCTATCTGCTCATCTCAATGTCCAGAGCAGATGAGAAATGGACCCTGAGACTTTATGCCTCCCCTTACCTGAAAGCAGTCACTTCTCATTGATTGGGGTCCATGGATTTGTCATCATCAATCACTCTGGAAAGTTTTCACAAGAATGTAAGTGATAAAATGGTATTCCACTGAGTGAAACACTGATGAGAAGCATCAATAAATTTCTTGTTTGTCCCTGAAGGAGAAGGTACAGTGATGATCTGTTTGGAGGCCTTAATTCATAGAATCCAACTGTAGTCTAAGGACACTGGACTTGGATATTTCTTCTTCTAGATTTCAATTATGAAATTTCCTTCTTAATAGGAACCAGATCGATAAATGTTTGGTTTTGGTCCCGAGTTTGTGGCACACAGTTCCTAAAACCTTTGGAATCTCCAGAGTGATGAGTGTGTTTTGTATGCTAATAAGGTGACGTGTTTGGAGGTCTCAAGATGGCTTCAGTGGAAACTAGTTGCCAGAAAGATCACACCACGTGTTGTGATTAGAGGATAGGACATTTCAGCCCCACCCTTCCACCTCCTGAAAAGGGAGACGGTCAGGAGATTGAGTCCATCACCAATGGCCAATGATTTAGTCTACCAGGTCAGTAATGAAATCTCTGTAAAAACCCTTAAATGGTAGGGATCAGATTGCTTCTGGGTTGGCAGACACATCTGTTGTAGGACATTCTTCTTAGGGTCCTTGTCACACGACCAGGAAAGATTAGGCTCACAGACACTTTGAAGGGTGAGAAAAATGGAATTTATTGAGAGAAAAGAAAAAAAAAAAAAGCAGGGGGAAGAGGGCGAGGGGGACAGAAACTCTCAGCAAAGCAAGAGTCCTGCTGGCCAGTTTCCTGCCTCACAGACAGAGTTCCAGGTTCACCCCGGAACAGGAGAGGCCAGGCTTCTCCCCCAGCAAACAGCATGAACTTCCTGAGGCTCCACCCCAGTGGAGCTCCTCCCCGCATGCAGGCCCATTGGAGGTTCTCGGAGGACCCCGTTATACTTGGCTGTCTCACACTGCGGGCTGGGAGGAGGCGTGCCCTAAGACAGCATGGATGTTCCACACCCCGCCCCCCCATACCCTGCCCTGTGCTTCTCTTCCATTTGGCTGTTCCTGAGTTGCATCCTTTACAATAAACAAGTAAATGTAAGTAAATGAGTTCTGTACATCTTTCCAGTAAATTATCAAACCTATGGAGGGGGCCATGGGAACCCCTAACTTACAGCTGGTTAGTCAGAAGTATGGGTGGCCTGGGACTTGCAATGGATGTTTGAAGTGGAAGGTAGCCTTGTGGGACTGAGCCCTTAACCTGTGGGGTCCATGCTAACTGCAGATAGTGTCGAAATTGAATTGAATTGTTAAATAGTTGGTGTCTGCAAAGAATTGAGGAATTGGTGTTGGGGGAAGAAAGCACCTCTCATTTGGTGTCAGTGGTGTGAGTAAAAACATCCCAACACTGAATACACCCAATGGCATTGCCATAAATCTCAGTGATTAGAGAGTCATTGTGCTCTAAAGGGGACCACAGATGCATGTCACCTGAAGCTCCCACAGCCAAAGCACAGAGCAGACATCACTAATCAATCAGGGTGCTCTTGCTGCCAAGCCCGAGCTCAGTCATGCATTTGAGTGCATCGCTCAGAACTGTCTCCCTCAGTTGATGAGATCATGACACCTATTTCCTTCCTAATTTAAGGAGGTCATGAGAAGCACAGCCTCTGGTTCTGGTTGAACTACTAACCAGCTGTATGGCATTTAACTTTGCTGTTTTATATTATAAAGCTTATATTTTATTAAAGCTCAAATAAACATTTCTCCATCCTCCTCACAAGCCTAGTGAGAGATTGGCAGGAGAGGAAAGCTGAAGTTTGATAACAACTTAACTCAGATGGAAGTGCCCTTTAATTTCCAGAGAGAATTGGCTCAAAATTCCATTTCAGGATTGGTGGTACATCTGTTTCTCAGAGCCCCCAAGATTTCCATGACTTCCTGAGGGGTCTGTTGTTCTCTTACTCACATTTGTCTCAAAACTCCTGCTTCTGGTTAATGTTGTCTCACAGACACTGTCCTCTGTTGAATAAAATAACCGGGCTAAGGGGCCTTCCTAGCCCTCTTTCTAGATTTCTACCCTCTCCCTTCAGCACATACCTCCTCTACAGGGCCTTCCTGAATTAGTTAAGTTTGGGCGTATGGAAGTGGGTTTGCATAGTGGCCATCTCTGTTCTACGAATCCATTTAGTTATTTTACTGTTTAGCACTCCCCGTCTCCTTCTCGCCTCGCTTCTCCTCTTCTCCCTCCCCGTTCCCTTCTTTGTATCCTTTCTTCTTTGCTTCTGCCTCTTTCTTTTAAAAACTCACTGTGCCATCTCTCAAGGTTCTCTGACTCCTTCCCATATTCTTGTGCCTTTCCCTCTATCTCTTTCTTGGGCACAACAAAACTCAGATTCTTCCTATCTGAAATTCAATCCTACTTTGGATTTGCTTTCTTTTTCCAGATACTGACCTAGGCCCTGCCTTTTCATACCCAAGTGGGACATTGTGGTGACTAAATAGTGACAGCTCCTTCTCTAAAAAGAACTTTGGTAATAGTCCTATTTATGCATACATGTGCTCACATGTGTCCACATGTTGTCTCCTGATATCCGTTCTTTCATTCTGCCTCATTAATAAGAACTCTGATTTTTACCTGGCACATTACCACCTGGTTAACAGAATTGCTTCTGCTAGCCTACCTTGTAACTTGATGCAGCCAAGTGACAGAATTGTGTGCCTAAAAAGGGAAAGAAAGTCCCCTTCTACTCCTTTCTTCATTCTGTTGTCTGGAATGCCAGTAAGATGGCTGGAACCCCAGCAGCCAACTTCTACCATGAAGACAAGTGCCTACTCTAGTGATGGTGGAACAGAGTGTCTGACAATTATGTCAAGCAGTCTAGACCCTAACTTCCCATTTCTTATCTTTTTAAAATAATTTTTGTTTAAGCTTCTTTTTTTTCCTCAGGCTACCTATTATAGCAGTGCACAATTCATTATTTTTTAAGCTTCCGTTCTCATGCCTTTCTTTAATTTTACTTTAAGGAACTTATGACATGTACCCCCTTTTTGTTTGTAAGGTTGAATGGGGGAAGATGGGTTGAATGTGAGCTCTTTGCTCTCAAATAATAGAACACAGGTTCTCCAGTGTAATGCAGAAACATGAGTGCTGAAGAGAATCTTCTGCCCTGAGCTACACCTCAGACCCAGGCCATAAAGGTTCAGATGGCTTTCAGAAGACAGTAGCAGGCAGGGCATTCTAACATTAATGTCAACCTTATGAAAAACACAAATGGATGTGATGTTGAGGAAGGCAGTAAACCCCATTATTTCTGTGATGGGCTTCCGGGGAAGTGAAGATAGTTTTGTGGTTCAAATGACAGACATCATCCAAAAGTTCAGAACTTCACATCAATTGAAATGCACATTTAAGAAGAACCAAAACATGGCCAGGCACCGTGGTTCACGCCTATAATCCCAGCACTTTGGAAGCCCGAGGCAGGTGCATCACCTGAGGTCAGGAGTTTGAAACCAACCTGACCAGCATGGTGAAACCCTGTCTCTATTAAAAATACAAAATTAACTGGGTGCAGTGGCGCATGCTTGTAATCTCAGCTACTCGGGAGGCTAGGCAGGAGAATGGCTTGAACCCGGGAGGCTGAGGTTGCGGTGATGCGAGATTGCGCCGCTCTACTCCAGCTTGGACAACAAGAGGGAAACTCCATCTCAAAAACAAACAAAACAACAACAACAACAAAAAGAATAACCAAATCATAAAACAGATGTCAATATCAAAATACTCAGTGTGTATTCTCAAAGTTAAAGTCAAACATGAAAATAAGTTGAGCTAAAGCATTCATTCTTTTCTTTTTCAAATATTTTATGGCTTTGTTAAATGGGAAGAGGTTAGGAAATCTAAGAAGTTGCCAGTATTGTGGTGGAGTTGCCACCACCTGCAGCTACATAGGAGTTTGCTGTTGGCTCATCCATTTCAGCTGGGGAAACTTTGAAGCGAATGATTCACAAAAGCTGTAATTATTTAATTGATTTTTATATTTATCTTTGGAAGATGAGGACTAAGATGACTTCTGGATTTGCTACATCTAGATATGAAATTTTGTCTGAGATTCATTGTGTATTTATATGGAAAGTCATGTTATTCTTATTTTAAACTTGATTAATAATAATATATTGATCAGAATGAGAAATCCCCACTTCAATGTGATAAACGCAAATTCTATCCTCATTTTCTAGCAACACTCAAATGGCAAGTCCACCTGTACCCTTCACCACATGTGATTTCTACACCTCTCAGAAAGTAACTTTTTTCCTAATTAAAATAATCATACATGTGCATTTAAAAACTTGGGAACATATCCTTGTGAGTAGAGTTATTTGGTCAAAGGCTACACACATGCAAAAATTTAACAAGTATTACCAAACTGCGCTCCAGAAAGTACCTAGGGATTTTGACTCTGATCAAGAGTTCAAAAGAGGGCTCACTGCCCCACACACTTCTCTGACCTAGAAACTGCCGTATCTTTGCCAATCTCCTGGCTAAAAATATTATCTCAATGTTGATTTTACTTGTATTAATGTAATTATTGGTGACTTTGAACATTTTTTCATATACTTACTGGTTTTTGTTATTCTAAATTTGTGTTCAGTTCCTGTTTCACATTCTTAATTTTGAGCATTGAACTGTGTCTCCTTTGGTCATTGATTGGACTAGCTACTGGTTTATCTGTTTTATTGGACTTACAGATTATCAGTTCTTGGAGTCAGCATTTCTCTATTTTTTTTTTTCAGTTTTCTACTATATCAGTTTGTATTTTACCCTTTTTAATTCCTCTTTTTCACTCTGTTATTTTTGTAATGATTTTTCTCTATTTTTGAGGAGCTGCTCATCTTACTATTTCTACACTTTCATTTTATTAACAAATATGTGTGAAGATGAATTTTTACCTTATTAGTTTTGCTATATTCTATTAAATTGGGGGCAAAATGTTCTCATTTTGTTTTCTGTGTGTTTTGAATTTGTGATATTCATGTTCTCTTTGACATTAGAGATGTTGTAAAGGCTTTTATAAGAAAATATTTTCACTTCTTGGGCAGGAGGTTTGTTGCTTGTAGTGTTTGTTCTTTTTATACTTTGTCTTTTGTTGCCTGTGGTTAAAAATGTGGCCTGTACTGTTTTTGCATTTTGATGTTTTTTAAAAGGATTTTGAACTTGTTAAAAATGTTTTTTGAGTTCACAAATATGTGTTCTTGGTTGTAGAACATAAGGTAGATATATACCTAGTAGGGCAATTTTACTGATTACACTATTTCCACTCTCCTTATTGAGTTGTTTTCTGCTTGACCTGACAAAGGCTTGAGAGGTATATTAAAGTCACCCCCCCACCACCCCCCATTACGTTTCTCGATATTTCTCCTTGTATTTCCATCAAGATTTCCTTTGTATGTTTTGATGCCTTGGTGGTAATTTCTTGGCTCTCTTTTGATAGATGGTCTTTCTTGTTACTGTTTCTGTATTCTCCAGAGTTAGAAAAGTATGTAGTGGTTATTTTTAGAATAGAGTCATCCTTGCTTATGTATGAGGATACTGCAAACCAGAAAGTTCTGGTAACAGGTACTAGAGCAAGGTCACATAGCAAGTGAGTGGGCAAGCCAGGAGGGCACATCCCTGATGCCTATGCCTTTAGCCTGCAGCTTTATTATCTTCTGGTATCTAATTCCATGAGAAATGTGCCTGGTCTCTTTTCTGAAGGGAGTTGTCGATATATGCACTTATATAATTCTTTATTATTAAAGTACAGTAATTTTACTAAATTTTTTCTCACCATTGGTTAATGTATATTTATTTTTCCAGGACCTATGAGACTTCGGTGTGTAGACTCAGGTCAATATATTAAATTATTACAATATATTATAAACATACAGAATATATATATAGTATTTCCTTTCATATCTACCATTGTTATTTATAATTTGTAAATGTATTTCTACTTATATGCTATTGATATGGTTTGGCTGTGTCCCCACCCAAATCTCAAATTGTAGCTCCCATAATTCCCATGTGTTGTGGGAGGGACCTGGTGAGAAGTAATTGAATCATGGGGGTGGGTCTTTCCCATGCTGTTCTTGTAATAGTGAATAAATATCAGGAGATCTAATGGTTTTATAAAAGGAAGTCCCCCCTGCACATGTTCTCTTGTCTGCTGCCATGTAAGATGTGACTTTGCTCCTTCTTTGCCTTCTGCCATGATTGTGAGGCCTCCCAAGCCACATGGAACTGTGAGCCCATTAAACCTTCTTTATAAATTATCCAGTCGTGGGTATGTCTTTATCAGCAGTATAAAAACAGACTAATACAGTTATGTTTCCTGCATTTTTCAAATGTGTGTTTTGTGGCAATAGTTGTGCTTCTTGCTTTGACGCAGTTTTATGTCCTATAAAAGCATTTTTTTCTCCTCATTTTTTTTCTAAGTCCTGCTAAATCCTTATTCATCATATCATTATATTTTCTTATCACATTTTGGCCATTTATTTCATCGATGTGATTTAGAGTTTATTTGTGAATTTAGTTGTCATTTTTAAAATTAAAAGAAATAATCTCCCCTCTTTCTTTCTCTCTTCTGCCCAGCCCACCCCTTCTCACTGTTCATGCTATATTCTTTTCCTTTTAGCGGGGGTTGGAGGGTGGCATAGGAAACAAAATGTTCATATAGGAAATATGCCAATTTTTCTTCTTTTGTTTTTATCCTTTACCTTTCATTTTTTCCTTGTTCATATTTTAAAAGGCAGGTAACTGGTCTTCCGATTTGCCAGAAAAAGGGTGTTCACCTCAAATGTGTGAATTCTTCTCTTATAACCTGAGTTTCGGGAATGTTGATAGTCTCTTAGCTTCCCAGGAAAAGGTGGTCACTGGCAACTTGGACTTTTTGATTTCTCTCTGGTCTTATTGTCACTTGTGTATCAGACTCCACCTCACTGAGGACAGAATGGATTCCATCTCAAAGGGTAGGTGTCCCCAGATGTAAATGTTTTTCATCTGTAGTGTACGCAGGCTCTTTAATGGAATTTGAGCTTTAGGGAAACGCTGTATCTAGTAAGCATTTGATTGGGTGTGGTTACAGGAATTTTTCTCTTTTTAACCTCCTCTTTTGCCGCCAGGCTTTGGTTGAAACACTTGCTGCAAGGATATTATTACTTACTTGGCTTCTACCACCTGCCAAACTATGACAAAGTTTATCTCCTCCTGTAGTTCCATCTCTGCAGCCTCAGAATATTGTTTACAGATGGCAGAAAGGTGGCTCCAGAAAGCACATCGAGGGACTTACTCTGGGATTCTAGTCCCAATCCCTGTCTAGTGTGAGACATTAGCAGGTATTTTTGAGAATTTTCTTGTTTTCAATGATAAGCTTGTTGCTTATCACCGTTCCTTGCAGAAGGAAACCCTGTTCTGATTTTTAGAATCTTCCCTACATTTGGTCCCAATAGTTTCAGACTCAAATGATACATCAGGATGTGTATGCCATACCATTGAGACCATTTCTACTATTAGTGTGAATAATTTCTTATTGGTTTTACTCCTTTTGTTTTAATTTTACTCATCTTGGGAAGGGGGAGCTTCGCAACTTCCCAAGCATCCTGTATTTTTGCGCCTACCTTTCTTAGAATCTTCCTCCCCTCTGTAACATTGAACTATTTCAGCTTTTTAAGATGCTTATCCTTACCTTCCTTTTATTTTAGTCGTGTGTACGTTAGATGAGTGCTGTTCAAATTGTCTATGGTTAAAGACAAGCTGGTTTCTAAAATTTCCAATCTGTTGTAGACCCTTGTCTTTATGAAGTACACTAAGCATTGAATTTGCAGAAAATAAGTGAAAATAAGACAGACAAGGCAAACCTGAATTTTTATTATTAGATTCAACAGATATAACATTACCTACTATTTGAGTTCCTAAATGCTTACTCTCAGTTTTTCTTCTTACTCATCAAGGATGGATCTCAAACAACACACCACCAGGCATAGTCCATGGAGGCCCCTTTAAGTAGCATCACCGTATGCCCCTCAAGGTCAAGGGCAAGGTCTTGCTAACCCTCTGTGTCCCCCCGTGCCTTCCCAGCACTATGTGCTACAAATAGCACCTATTGAAAAATAACTGTTGACTATATGGGTAAGACAATAATACTCCAAGTAGCAAGTACCTCTTAAGGTGAAAACTCTGAAGTTTATTCTTGACCTTCACAACTTCCTTTTGCCTCAGGAAGATGCAGGTGCTAGAATCTGGATTTGCAGCCAAGGCCCAGAAAAAAGTGGATCTACACACATGAGGCCTTTATCCATGCTGTTTTATTTGACCCAAGGCATTTTCCCTCATCTGCTGTTTCATGTCTCTATTGGGAGTACAAAGCATAGTGTGAAAGACAAGGCAGGATATTAACCGGACCAGGGCCTGGGCCAGGTGTGAGCATTCTGTCTTCTGTCTGTCGCTTTATTTATCATCCTTCTCTGAGGACCTCTTGAGGACCCTCTGACTCCCAGTCACATAAAGGTGGACTCTGCTTGAGAAGCATGTTGCGATGAAACACTTGTTGGTTGTAATACGGTCCTGGAACTAGGAATCAAGCCTATATATTCTAGTTTATTCTCCTCCAGGGTACCAGTTTACCAATCTGAAGAGAGTGGCTGAGGAAGTAGCCCCACTTATGATGGTAGCTGAGCTGGGAGCCCAACTTGGCCGTGGGGAAGTCACGATAATGAATAGGACAAAAAGGAGGGACTTCACTTATTGGTCAAATGGAATGCAGCTCTCGTACCAAGAGTCAGTGGTGTGCAAAGGACTGAATAACCACCGAGAATCCGCAGGGATGGGTAAACCAGGAGCCCTGCTCTTGAATGGTGGGGAGGAAAAGCCAGAGAAAGCTCATGTTGAGGTAAGGCACATGAGGAAAAGCCATAGAAGACTTATACCTAGGGTGACATGGATGGGGGAAAGAGTAACTTTTAAGGAAAAAGATCACTTCCCAGATTATTAGAATATATTTCTAAAATATTTTATTTCCTTAGGTTTTCGGGGAACAGGTCATATTTGGTTCCATGAGTAAATTCTTTAGCGGTGATTTGTGAGATTTTGGTGCACCCATCACCCAAGCAGTACACACTGAACCCAATTTGTAATCTTTTATCCCTTACCTGCTTCCCACCCTTTCCCCCCAAGTTCCAAAAATCCTACTATAATCCTAACTTGTAAGTATATATGCAAAATAATTTGTTGACCTCCCTATTTAATATCCTTCCTCTGCCATCTCAGGTGGTGGTCTCATTTTGCACGCGTTATTCTCCTATTTCTCATTATTGCATTTACAGTTTCTTTGTCTATGAGCTTGTCTAATGCTAACTTTTGATCAGAGCTGTCAGTGTGTGTGAAATGCTTGGAAGAGTATCTGGCAGATGGCAAGCATTCATTCAACGGTTTTCCCCTTGTTTTTGACTTTCTCAACCCAGCTGTCTGGGGAAAGGCTATTAATTACAATAACTGCAAAGCATCAAGTTGATGAGAGAGTGAAGCCCTGAACAGGTAGGGGGAGGATTTGGGTCCAAGGATAAAAAGTGACAAAATTGTCCAGAAACTACAAAAGAGCTAATTTGTTGGTAGTTAAAAAAATATTCTTGTGATTTTTCTTTCCTTTTAGATCGTAAAGGGGCTTACCTCCTTAGAAGTTTCAGGTAGATCTTTTCAAAACCTCATAACCTGGCATATTGTTTGATAAATATTTGTTGATTTAGTGGCTGAACATGCAAAAGCTATTCTCATATGTATCAAAATCGTCCCCAGGGAGACATTGAGTCTATTGTTCCAATGACCTTGGATAGCTTAGAATGGTGATCTGGCATTAGACTTAGGAAAAAGTGTAATCAGTTTGAAGTCTTATAAAAGCACAACTAGACTGGGAATCAGGGTAGCTCAAACTATTTGGTGTGAAGTTTCAGCTCTGTTTCATTTCATAACTGGACATAAGCATTGCTATTTTCTGGACTAGTGGTTCTCAACTGATGGCAATTTTATTTTTCATGGAATATTTGGAGATGTCTGGAAACATTTTTGGTTGTCACCACTGGGGAGTGGGGAAGCTACTGGCATCTAAAGGGTGAAGGCCAGGAACGCTGCTGAATATCCTGTAATGCACAGGACAATGCCCCATTCCTCCCACAACAAAGCATTATCTGGCCCTAAACATCAGTAATGCAAAAGTTGAGAAATCCTGTTCTAGACAGATTTTCTACTCTAAAGAGCAACCCAAGGGAATTTATTCCTAAAGGTTTTCCTCTGAAAGGGAACTTGACAATTAACAGCTCAAAGGCCCTTTGGACTCAATTCTTGATGTGGTTGGATAACCCCTGGGCCTTCTAAATACATCTATATCACTGTGGTTGCAGATTGGCGTGCCCCCAATCATAAGCTCCTCCCCCATATACAAAGGAGGCTTGAGCCAAGTTCTGTATGGCCCCTGCCCTAGTACTGCTGACTGTTTAAATATTGCCAAGGCTTGGACATTGTCACAAGTAAAGTGCTTGAGAGCGATGTGGTAATAAAGGCAGTGACTTGATTGGTTCCTACGCTGGGTGATCTGTCTGTTGGTAAGCCAGACAAAAAGAGATCTGTAGGACTTGTATGAAGAGTGTTTCAACTTCAGACAACCAATAAACAGTGTCCAGCCCTTCCCTCTGCCTTCTTTGCTGCTGTTTGACATGCAGCTACCACACAGGGATTCAATTGCACTACAGCTCAAGGTCACTGAGGTTTTGCCCTTGTCAACCTGCAGAGAATTCTCAGACTAGGAGAGCAGTTGGCCAAGGGCCTTTGGAGCCAGAAGGTGACTTTCATTAAAATGACTCAGTGCTGTCCACAACCATCCCTGAGATGTGTGCTTCCATTCTTTACAGACTAAACCACTTCACAATGCAGCTAGCAAAAAAAGGCTTTTAACATTTACTTGTAGCTGTTCTGAACAATGATAAAGATGTCACCAAGTCTTATTTCAAACAGTTTATTGTGTGTCAGTTGCATAGAATTTAGATGATGTAGCCAGGTGCGGTGGCTCACGCCTATAATCCCAGCACGCTGGGAGGCCAAGGCGGGAGGATCATGAAGTCAAGAGATCAAGCCCATCCTGGCCAACAGGGTTAAACCCCATCTCTACTAAAAATAGAAAAATTAGCCAGATTTGGTGGTCCATGCCGGTAATCCCAGCTACTTAGGAGGCTGAGGCAGGAGAATCGCTTGAACCCAGGAGGCGGAGGTTGCAGTGAGCCAAGATCCGTCTCAAAAAAAAAATAATAATAATAATTTAGATGATGCAAGATCACTACCAGGAGGTATATTCTCCTCAGTGTCCACCCTGGATCTGCATGAGGTGCAGAATCTTTTAGCAGGCACTGATGGGTCTTCCTCCGTGTGGCAGGAATGCTAAGATACAGTCCAGAAGGAGAAAGAATATAAAGTGCAGAATGCACAAGAGCTGAACTCGGCTCAGCCTAGGGCAGCAGGAGGAGATGGAGAAGAGGCGCCTGCAGAGCCTGAGAGCGGCCTGGAGGATGCTGAGGGTAGGGAAACCTCCACAGTGATACAGCACAAGCACCACTGAGATGAGAGAGGATATTGCCATTGACAGTCATCACCTGCTCTTTTGCTCTGTTTGTCCATGCAGGTTTTTGTGTATTTATGCCTCCTTCCTTCTTCCCTTCCTCCTTCCCTTTTGTGTCATCATCTCAGTTTTCTTCCTGTTGGCTCCTTACCATGATCAGAGCTGTGTGCCCCAGCAGTGCTCAACTATGAAACTGTTGTGGCCTTAAACTCTGGGGAGCCAGTCTTAGAGGCAGTACCTGTAAAACAACAACTTCAATCCAGTGAAATGATTTATTAACTCAATGAGACAGTGGCTCCATTCGGGAACTTTATAATCAGGTAGAGGAGAAAGACCTGTACTTTAATATTGCTGCACCACTCTTTGAAGCAGGCCTGATTTTGTCCATTTAAAAAATGAGTTAGCTGAGACTAAGAGAACTAAATAGATATTGATGCTGAACTATGTGGAATGGAATATTTTATTACAAATAGAAACCTTTTTTAAGATAAAAAATTTAATATATTTATTTGAAGCTTTGAGGGTGATTGTCACAAAGGGAAATGTTTGATAATAATCAAGAAATAATTACAATGCCATTAACCACATTTTTTGTGTGTGTAAAAGCTTGGCATATCTCGTCCATCTCACTGCTTTAAAAACTATATTGTAGTCCATGGGGGAAAGGAGACAGGAGATAAGAGTCATAAAACAAAAGATCCAAAGATTTCAGTGGCTATGGTGGATGAATGAAGTTCTTCCTGTGGAATTTTCCAATATAACCAAGTGATCTGGGGTCCCGGAGCCAGTGTTTGCCCTTGAAATTGGACTTGGAGAAGCTGGGAACATCTTACATGATCTCTATCAGCCATCTCTAAGTTTATTCATTACCTCTATTATTATTACCAACTGTGAGATTTGCAGAATGTTACTTAACTTTCTGAGACTTGTTTTCTTACTTTAAAAAATGGATTAAAATAATAGCTATCTTAATTATAGGTATTATTATTATTGAAGTTTGCCAAACCAAGAGAAATGCATCTTCTCTCTCCTATATTTCCATGCAGTAGTTTCTTTCATTTCTTTCAGATGGTGAAAGTCTTAAAACTCCAAGTTACACTTAGCTGTAGATTTGGCGCTTCCCTCCCCTGCCTAAGCAAATTGAAATCAGTTCCTAGTGTCTTATAAAAGCAATCATTCTGGCAATTGATATCAATACCTGGCCTTTCACATCCCTCCTTTTTTGTACTCACCTCCTCTCCTGTCTCTTCTCTTCCCTCCCACCCTTCAACCCCACAAGTTTGCTGTGGTTTTCAAAATATTCAGATATGAAAACGTTTTATTGTTGTTGGTTTGTTTCAGTGACGTGGCATCCTTTTTTTTTTTTTCCAGAGAAAACATTATGCAAAGCACTAATACATAAAACAGACCGATGCTGACCTGCTCCCTTTGACATAGGGGATGGGTATCTGCTCCCATTGCCTCCCTACTTTGATGATTTTACACTGTATTTCAGAGGAGCCATGAGGTGTTTTCAAAGGAACCTTAGGATTTCAGTGGCTGTATCTTAAGAACCACTTGTCCAGATGAATGAATAAAAATGTTAGTTCTCCCATTCCCAGGAGGTGTGTAGAAACTGTCCTAGCTTAGATGTAGGGGAGGAAGGAGGGCAGGGGAGGCAGTATACTTCCATGCAATTCCCGCCAGGGCCCACAAAAAAAAATGCAAGAGATAAGCTCCCTGACCTGGATCTGGCCTTATGGGGCTCTAAACATCCAGGAGGAACCAGAACATGAGATTCAGTCACACATGTCTCAACATATATTGATAATTTGGTCTTTTGACATCACCTCAATGGTCCAGCCATACAACCTGCCTAACCAAAAGCTGGCACATTTTCCATTACCATGCCTTGGTACTTACTCATGGCTTCCTACTCCTGTACTAACGTGCCTGGCTGTCTGGCTCACTCAACCTCCAAGGCCTTCTCCATGAGCTCCTCTCCAGTTTCTGGAGCCAGAATTCTTCTTTGGTGTGTTCGTTCATTTGCACCTCCCAAACATTCTTCTGTCTCCCTCACAGACAGGAGAAATGCCCACTCACACTCATTAGATGGATGCTGTGGTGATCAAGTCCTGGGTAAACTACCACCCTATTACTATCAGTGATTACATCACAAAGTACCCATCGTGGACCAGTCCCAAAGGAGGAGTCTTATAGACAGTACTTTTCAGTGCTGACCACTCCACATTGCTTCGTTAGACAGCAATGTTCCCTGCTAAGTCAAACAGGGAAGGATCATTTCCAAAGAAAAAGTAAAACTTTTCATTCCTAACTTTTTTCTCTTTGGGTGTCAAATGGAAACTGGGAAAGATAGACTTACTCAGTTTACCTCTATAACAGTCCTATTTTTCATCCAGATTCTGAGCTTCAGCAAGAGTCTCTAACAAAAGCATCTCTCAGAGAGAGAATTTTTAACTTGGTTCTCAGTGAGTATAATGAAGTATTGAGCAACTATTTTTTTTCCTGGAAAGTGAAGTTATCAGTTTTGGATGTCTTTTAGGTATTCATAATCCAGCAGATTTGTAAAAGCCCAATACTCCCTGTGCAAACACTTAGGCTAGTTCATTGCCCTTGCCTAAGTGATTACCGAACTATATTTTTAATCAAGGGCAGTGCCCATCACCTGGGCATGGTGGCTCACACCTATAATCCCAGCACTTTGGGAGGCCAAGGCAGGCGGATCACAAGGTCAAGAGATCGAGACCATCATGGCCAACATGATGAAACCCCATCTCTACTAAAAATACAAAAATTAGCTGGGAGTGGTGGCACGCACCTGTAGTCCCAGCTACTTGGGAGGCTGAGGCAGGAGAATTGCTTGTACCTGGAAGACAGAGGTTGCAGTGAGTCAAGATCACGCCACTGCACCTCAGCCTGGTGACAGAGTGATACTCTGTCTAAAAAAAAAAAACCACTATTTTAGTGGGACAAATTATATCTACAAATATTTATTGAGCACTATGCCACATCCAGTCCTGAGTATGAAGACAAACATAAAGATAAATACTATGTTCTAATGAAGGAGACAGAGCCCTTGTCCTCAAGTAGCTAATCAAGTACAAGGCAAGACATGCTGGCACATGACTAACTGGAAGCATTCATTTGTTGTTTATATTCAGTTTTGTGTTAGGAATTCATGGCATCTTACAAAGAAACATACAACACAGAAAAAAACCAAAGACTTAGAAGTGAGGAAGAAAGATTAGGCAAAGGGAAAACAAGGTCAGCCAGAGCTAATACTGAAGTCAGTTCACAAAATACACCCCTTGAAACTGCTGGAAAGCAAGGGCCATATTTATTGTGTGCACAGCTATACCCAGTGGATGGTACAGTGTCTGACATACTCAACAAACAACAGATGAAATGGGTGCTGCTTCCGTTGTAGACCATGTGGCAACTCTATTCATGACAGCAAAACCACATTTGGTAAATCCAAAATTTAAGATCACCTTCTCTGCACCCAGACTGCATTGAAAAGTTGAAAGCTGGAGACCTTACTGCCATATATTTCAATTTGGGATGGTTGTATCTTGTTTGAAAACAGAGGATGGGAGAATATGCATTGCAGTCTTGTTGCACTAGTCTAGTGGCTATTATTTTTCAAACATATTTCTCTTTAATTTCATCATTATTACCTTTTATTTTGACAGGTAGGGTTTTTCTCCCCATGTTTACATTTTTTATCTTTCCAACTGAAGGCACATAGAATGTAGTAACCAGATAATCTTCATCTTTGCAACTTATTTCTGCTTCTCAAGGATGTAGCACAACACCTTGCACATAGTGGGCACTAAATAATTACTTTTTAGCTATTTACTCTTGTGCACATTGACAAGTGCTAACTCAGTTTGAGTCAGGACTATATTGTGCAAATGATGATGGTGTACTTCAAAGCCTCATTTATATATTGACAGCTAGAAGGGTTCAAAAAGCCAGTGTGATGAAAAGATATATCAATGTGCATATGGATGTCTGATCATTTTACCAACCAGAGTGCATTCTTTGGCAACCTGATTCTAGACTTCTGTGATACCAAATTTGAAGTAGGGATAGAGGAATGTAAGGCAGGAGGGCTGGGAGGAAAGTGGCTGTGATCAGCACAAGGCGAGGACTAAGTGGTGTGAGATGTTGGATGCAGTGTGTGATGAAGAGAGGGGAGAGTAAGAAGCTTTTATGCAGCGATGATTGAAAATTACATAAATAAAGCAAAGGAATTTTTAAAAGTATAGAATGGATTACAAATTGATTCCTTAAAACAATGTTCTCTAGGAGAGAAGATTAAAGATAGATATGTTTTAAAACTATTAATCTTGCCTCCTGTCCTGCTTGTTTAATGAGAAACCACACTAGTACTGGATTATATGTGACCATGGAATTATTCAGTTACAAGTAACATATTTTTACTTCAAAATACACACTCTTGGTTGCATCAGTCATAATTACTCACATAGTGAATTAGGAAATGATACAACCAGGAAGAAGTGGAACAGAGCAAAACTCTTCATGAATTACTTCACTTTAAAAAATAAAGAAGTAATTTCAAAGCCTAAAAAGCAATCAATGTCATGAGTCAATTCAAAGAGCAATGAGATGCAGTTTTCACCTAACAAGTTAGTAAATATTTTGGAAAGTATTGACATATATTAAGTGAATTCTGTTACAGGTTTTTAATGTCTGATATGATTTGGCTGTGTCCCCACCCAAATCTCATCTTGAATTTTAGCTCCCGTAATTCCCACATGTTGTGGGAGGGACCCAGTGGGAGATAACTGAATCATGGAGGCAGTTTCTCACATGCTGTTTTCATGGTAGTGAGTAAGTTTCATGAGATCTGATGGTCACTTGGTTCTCATTTTCTCTCTTGCCTGCTGCCATGTAAGATGTGCCTTTCACCTTTCACCATGATTGTGAGGCCTCCCCAGCCAGCGATGTGGAACTGTGAGTCTATTAAACCTCTTTTTCTTTATAAATTACTCAGTCTCAGGTATGTCTTTATCAGCAGAATGAAAATAGACTAATACAATGCCCAACCCAAAAAAGAAAATTAAAAGTCCGTATATTACTGGCAGGATTACAAATTGAATCAGAATTTATGGAAAATAATTGGCAATGTATATTAAGCTGCTTAAAACTATTTGTACCCTTTGGTGGAATAAGTATCCTAAAGCAGTAATCAAAAATGGAGACAGAACATGAAATATTATACAGCCATGAAAAATCAGGTTTTAATAAATATAAAGTAAATATTCATATACATGTATGTATATGTGCATATTATATAACTTCAATTCTGTAGAAATATGCATATTCATACAACCACATGCCTGAAAGGAGATGCTCTAAATGTCAAGTTTTATTGGACTGTTAGAATTATGGGTAAATTTTTTTTCTGTTTTTAAAAATAAAATTTGTATGATTGAGTATGGCTTTGATAATATAACAGAAATAAATATTTTTGGGGGGGAATAAATACTAGTTCATAACCTAAGCCAGTCTCATTTACTTTGCCTAACAAAGGATTCTATTAAATTTTCTACAAAAAAAAAAAAAAAAAAAAAAACCTTGACATGCAGATCTATCAAAGAGATTTGTCACTGTCTCTTCAAAGGAGGAAATTCTGTTTCAAATTTATCCTTAGCCCAAAGCAGCTAATTTGATTTTATCAGTCATCAGCAAAGCCCTTAGATTACATAATTTATGAATTTCTAGGCTCCATCCCTACAGGGCAAGATTCAGTATTTAATGGAAACCATTACACTGTTAGATTTCCTCTAACATGTTGGCTTGGAGAAGCCTCCAACCTGAAGTATTGAGTGGTCCTCTAGAGCGTATCTTTTGGTCTGACTGCACTAGAGAGAAATGCAGAGGTGGAAACAAGATGGGGAAATTAGGGTGCATACATGTTAGCCCTGGGATATGACACCTGGAAAAATGACCCCAGGACACAGGTGGCAAAAGTAGGAGTAAAGATGATTCTACAATGAACTTCCACGGATCAATGTTTTCATGAAAAATTAGCTAATTGTCAGAAGCAAAGGACCTCTCCTGGCTACAAGATATTCCCTGGTCAGCCTCCTTTTCCTGGGCATCTGCTGTCTGAAAAAGTCTTGTGTATCTGTTTTGCATTAACAGTGTTACTCATCTTCAGCCTTATCCAAAATCAGACCTGGACTTGCTCTTCTGCACCTCTTCACTTTGCTTTCCTTCTGTTGCCGGTGTTAGAACAGAAATTAATTTGTTCGTCCTTAAAGGCTTTTCCATCACTAGATTTCTCAGGAAATTCTGACACTTGGTATTTATTCCCCTGACAATTAGGCTTTGAGAATGAATTGCATGTGGCTTGTCAGGTGCATTGAAAACAAATCTCCTGACAGTAGGGAGTTGCTATGAGTGGTGTTCCGGCTCTGTTTCAGGATGTAGTGTGATTCTGGGACAAGTAGTGCAGTCATGGAGTCATTTTATTTTTAAAAGTATCACTCTGTCTCATGTCTGTTGGCAAGAGTAATAACGGTGAACACACTGCAAGGATGCCTTTAGAAGTAGAGGGGCTGCAGATATTCAGGTAATGGTCTGTAGTAAGAGAGATTGTGGGATGCTGGGATAAAATGCATTTCTCCAGAGATGATAGAAAGGAAAAAGATTCCATAGTGAGTCATCTCTTGGGTTCATCTGCAGTCTGCTTTTTGCCCTTTCACCAGAAAGCATGAAAGTAAAGAGGATGAAATCCAATGTTCCATGTCCTTTGTCTAGCTGAGAGAGGCAGAGAGGGCAGGCCACAACCTCCTGAGCAGCCTATCTCTGATATTCATCCCAGAAGTCATGCTGAATGCAGGACAATTTGAATACAGATCCTGATAATATAGATCTTTTTTACAGAAATTCTCAAATTTCATGTATCTTACAGGTGTTCCCCAAATTGACAGTCCATTCAGATTTCTCTCTGTCTTGGTCACTAGTGATGGGTTATACTCCGTCAGCCATGTTCCTGCTCTAGCTGTAGAAGCTTGGCAGTGCAGATGTTGTGCTGACTGCTACTCACTACAGCTTCATCCAGGGAGACCAGGCCAGAGGGTAATGTTGTCAGCTTATAGCATGTCCCATTCATTCCTTCATTCATTTGTTTAGGGTAGGAGTGAAGGGATAGGTGATGTCAATTTATTCCTTTCTTCCTTCTCCTTTGCCTTCTCCTTCCCATCCTCCCTCCTTCTCTCTCCTCATCCTCCTTGTTCTACTCCTCCTCCTTCCTCTTTACCTATGCTACGGATTTAGGTCAGCTAAATATGTAATTTGAGGTCCCCAGTGAGCTAAGCTTCCTGTCAGTGTTACTAAAACATACCACATACTATGGCCATCACTCCTAGCAAGTAGCATTCCCCAGCTTACATACCAGTGCAGAATCTTTCCATAGCTTTAGTGTGTATCCACGTCAATGCTTGTTAAAAAGGATCTGAATCAGGATGCAGGGATCTCACTTTTAACAGAATTCCCAAGTGATTCTGCTGCAGAATCTCTTTGATTCACTAGATGAAACATGCTGCTGTGCATGACCCACTTTATGACTAGATGGGGTCAGAAAGCACCCAGTTCGTGATGGGCAGTTCAAGTTGCATGGTGACTTGATGGCTCATAGTCAAATGTTCAGTTTCTACAAAAGCCCAGTAACAGGCCAAGAGCTGTCTCTCGAAAGGAGAGTAGTTACCTGCAGAAGATGGCAGAGCCTTACTCCAAAATCCTAGAGGCCTCCACTGTGATTCACCTATGCGGGCCCGCCAAAGGCTCCAAATAGCATCCCTGTCTGCCACTGACACCTCAAGCATCATTGGATCTGCTGGGTCACATGGCCCAAGTGGGAGAGCAGCTTGCACAGTAGCCTGGACCTATTGCAGAGCCTTCTCCTGTTCTGGACTTCAATCAAAACTGGCAGCCTTTCAGGTCACTCCATAAATGGGCCAGAGTAACACACCCAAATGAGGAATTTGTTGCCTCCAAAATCCAAATAGGCCCACTAGATATTGTGCCTCTTTCTTGGTTGTAGGAGGGGCCAAACACAGCAACTCATCCTTTACCCTAGAGGGGATATCTCAACAGGCCCCACACCACTGGATCCCTAGAAATTTTACTGAGACAGAAGCTCCCTAAATTTTAGTTGGATTTATTTCCCATCCTCTGGCGTGCAAATGTCTTAGCAATAAGTCCATTGTGTTTACTACTTCTTGCTCACTGGATCCAGTCAGCATAATATCATCAGTGTGATGAACCAGTGTGATATCTTGCAGAAGTGAAAAAGTGACCAAGGTCTTTTCAAGTAAGATTGTGACACAAAGCCGGAGAGTTGATATGAATTTCTAGGCTCCATCCCTACAGGGCAAGATTCTGGGGTAGGACAGTAAAGGTATACTGCTGGGGTAGGACAGTAAAGGTATACTGTCTGGGGTAGGACAGTAAAGGTATACTGCTGGCCTTGCCAGCTGAAGGCAAATTGCTTCTGGTGGGTCTTGTGGACAGGAATAGAGAAAAAGGCATTTGTCAAATCAGTGGCTACATACCAGGTACCAGGAGAAGTGTTAATTTGTTCAGGCAATGAAACCACATCTGGTACAGCAGCTGCAATTGGAGTCACCACTTGGTTAAGCTTATGATAACCCACTGTCATTCTCCAAGATCCATCTGTCTTTGCACAGGATAAATGGGAGAGTTGAATGGGGATGTGGTGGGACTCAGCACCCCTGCATCTTTCAAGTCCTTGATAGTGGCACTAGTCTCTGCAGTCCCTTCAGGGATGCGATATTGTTTTCAATTTATTATTTTTCTAGATAGAGGCATCTCTAATGGCTTCCATTTGGCCTTTCCCACCATAATAGCCATCACCCTGCCAGTCAGGGAGCCAGCGTGGAGTTTTGCCAACTGCTAACTATATCTATGTCAATTATCCATTCTGGCACTGGGGAAATGACCACAGGATGAATCCAGGGACCCACTGGACCCACTGTAAGTCAGAAATGAGCTAAAACTCCATTACTTACCTGACCTCCATAAGCACCTACATTAACTGGAGGACCACAATGACGTTTTGGGTCCCCTAGAATCAACGTCAGCTCAGAGCCAGTGTCCAGTAGTCCCCAAATTTCTGATCATTTCCCTTTCCTCAATGCACCATTACCCTGGTAAAGTGCTGCAGGTCTCCTTGGGAAAGGATGGGAGAAAGATTCACTGCACAAATTGTCGGTAATGTAGCGGTGTCCTTCTTCAAGGGGACCTGGCCTCCCCTTCATTCCGGGGGTTCTGGGTCTATAAACTGACCCAAGTCTGGAAATTGATTGAGGGGCTGTGATTCACTGTTTTTATCATTCAAATTAGTCTTTCATCCACTCAACCTAGAAGTTTTCTGTTTGTGTCATTTCAGTAGGAATGCAGTAGGCTCCTATCCATTTCACTTCTAGGAACACCCTGATTAATTAGCCAATGCCAGAGCTCTACAAGAGTCAGACTATTCTGATTGTCACTTTGCCTCTGCTGTCCATTATGGTAGCTATACCCACCTTGCCTTTGATGGTTGAGTGCTGCCACTTAGCCCCAGCCACCTCAGGATCTAATTATTCCTATTGTATTTAAATTCTGTAGTTGAGTGACTGTGGTTCCCACCATTAGCTCTGACATATAGAGAAAAACAATTACAGGGCTCTTCAAAGATACAGGTGCTGCCGTCACAAATCTATTTTGTGAGGCATTGGTCAAGAGTATGTCTTCTGGACTCTCCCAGCTGGGATGAGTAGGTCTAAAGTGACTTATCCACTCTACCATCTCAATCTCCCTATGCCTTGGATCTTTTCCTCTGCATTAAACCAAGGGAGATCAGGCATTTCCAGCTTGCTCACAGTAGGCCATCTTTTAATCCATATTTCAGCTAACTAAGCAAATAAACTATTAGAACTTTTAACTCCCTGAGCTGCAACATTAAATGCAGAGTCCCTACTTAGAAGGCCCAAATCAATAAATTCAGCCTGATCCAACTCTATGTTCCTTCAACCATTATGCCATACTCTTAATATCCATTCCCATGGCTGTTTTCCAGATTGCTGTTTATATAAGTTAGAGAACTCAAACAGTTATTTTAGAGTATAGCGCACTTCCTCATGGGTCACATTCTCCACCTCACCTCTAGGGGCCCACTGTTACTTTAGTTATAGGACTCGAAGCAAACAGCGGTGTTGGGGGTGGCTTTTGAGGAGAATCAACATGATCTTGCCTTGCAACTGCCTCAGGGGAGGCCATCACTGTTGCCTCAGGCAGCACAGGGTTTATCTCCTCAGACAAAGGTGGAAAGGCTGATGGCAGCATGGGTCAGGGCGGGGAATGTTGCCACTACTGGGGATGGGAATGCTGTTGTGCCTCTTTCTTGGTTGTAGAAGGGGCCAAATGCAGCAACTCATCTGGCAAAAATGGTTCGTCAGAGTTTACAAACTTAGTGTCCCCAGCTCCCTCAGAGTCCTCCCACACATTCCCATGCCAAGTTTCAGGGTCCCATTCTTTTCCAATCAATGCCCTTACTTTAACAGTAGACATCTGGGGAGGCTGTGCATGCATCTTTTATTGGAGGTCAACCACTCACTGACCTGATTGTGTCTGTTTTTCCACAATTTCAACTCTTTCTCCACGGGAGATGAGACTCACTCAGGGCAATCTTAGCCGATTTCAGGCTCAGTATCTACTTCTAAAGCTGGGAGACAGAATCCTTGGGTTTATAATTTGCTTTCATCATGTTGTCCACTGAACTTAGGAGCAACCAACCAGCTTCATTATGTTCCTTGATTCTCCACATACGGTCAAAAGTAGTATAGTGTCACTAAAGTCCTTGCCTCTTACAAGCAGTGAACCAATGGTGTCAAATGCATTTATTTTGCATAACTCTCTAAACAGTTCACACCAAGGACTATCAGTGTTCTCTATACTATTAGAAGTAGAATCCTTAGCATTTTTGGGTCTATATTAAGCAGCCAACTCCAGAAACCCCCAAACCAATTAAAGAACTCTCATTAATATTCTGTTCTTCTAGAACCACTCCTGGTACCAAAATCTACATTAGAATTCTCTTAGAGGGACAGAACTAATAGGATGGATAGATGGATAGATAGATGATAATAATAATAATATCTATAATATAATATATAAGGGAGTTTATTAAGTATTAATTTACATGATCATAAAGTCCCATAATAGGCTGTCTGCAAGCTGAGAAGCAAGGAGAGCCAGTCCAAGTCCCCAGACTGAAGAACTTGGAGTCCAATGTTGGGGAGCAGGAAGCATCCAACATGCAAGAAAGATGTAAGCTGGTAGGCTAGGTTGACCTCTCTTTTCATGTTTTTTTGCCTGCTTTATATTTGCCAGAAGCCAATTAGATTGTACCCACTAGATTAAGGGTGGATCTGCCTTTCCCAGCCCACTGACTCAAATGTTCATCATTTTTGGCAACACCCACACAGACACACCCAGGATTAATATTGCATCCTTCAATCCAATCAAGTTGACACTCAGTATTAACCATCACAGACGTGATGGTTGTAAAAAGCAGCTTTTAAATCAAAGAGCAAGGGATCTGTTTTCCACTATTCTATTTTATTCTGAGAGCATTTATCCCATTCATGTCTTGGGTGCCTTTGTTCTACTCATCTCTCAGGGATATAGGCACTTCAGCCCCCAGGAATAACTCATTACATAAATGATCTAAATCAGAGTGCCAGAATCTCACTTTTAACAAAGTTCCCAGGTGATTCTGCCACAGACCGTCTCTTTGATTCACTATAGGAAACATTGGCACAATGGTTAGAAAAGTAATTTTTAAATCAAAGAACAAGGGATCCATTTTCCACTGTTCTGACTCCTTTATTATGAGAGCATTTCTCATGCTCATGTCTTGGATGCGTTTGTTCTTCTCATCTCACAGGGACACTTTCTGCAATTGCCAGCACCTCAGCCCCCAGGAATAACTTGTTGCGTTTCTTCCCATTTGCACTGCACATGGATATTTCTTAACATAGATAGTGCCCTGCATTTCCTTTCTATTACACCATAGAACTTGACATTTCTTGCCATTAAATGTGAGAAAACTAGGATCAGAGAATTCTGACTTCAAAACTCAGCTCTTTCCATGTGACGGGCAAATTAACCTCTTTCGGTCTTATCTGTAAAATGGGGATTAACAATATTATTTACCTTCTAGGGTTGTAAGGAACTATAAAAGCTAGTGTATGCTAATATTGGTTAAATGAATGAAAACTTAGCTCAGTGAAGAAGCCAATATAATTTCTTATTAGAGACAAAGTTTTGCTCTGTCACCCAGGCTGGCATGCAGTGGCATGATAATAGTTCATTGCAGTCTTAAACTCCTGGGCTCAAGTGATGCTTCCACCTCAGCCTCCTGAGTAGCTAGGACTACAGGTGTATGCCACAATGCCTGGATAATCTTTTTTTTTCTTTGTAGAGTTGGCGTCTTGCTATGTTGACCAGGCTGGTCTTGAACTCCCACACTTAAGTGAGCTTCCGCCTTGGCCTCGCCAAATGTTGGAATTACAGGTGTGAGCCATGGTGCCAGGCCAATATGTTAATAAATTATTTTCAATACTCTTGCTTAATTCTACTGGTGTTTATTCAACTATTATTATCCTTATGATTGTTTTTGAATCACCCATTAGGGAATTTTTTCGTTTTCTTCCCAGACTTGTCTTGAGCCTGCATTAACATTTCCTCTTTGCCTTACTGCCACTCTTTGGATCATTGTAAGCTGTTTTCATTCATTTCTAAGCTCACTTAGGTTGTTGGCAGAATTCAGTTTCTTGTAACTAGGATGAGAGCTTCTTTCTGGCTTTAAACTATTTTGCCAACATTTTGCTGTTCCTCTTCCAATCCAGAGCATCCCACTTCTTGTTACAGGTGCTGGAAAGAGAACAGGAACCTTTAATAAGCAAGTGACTGGCATGTACAGCCTACATGCTATCCTTTCAACAAAAAGGCACTTAGCTAGGATCTCTTAATAGGAAGGTAAATCAACACATTTCTGGGAGAAAAAGGACTAGTTTCCCCTAAATTCTAGTTGCATTTTCTCTCTCCCAGGTCCATATGTTGACTGCCACTTTCTTTTTTGTTATCCTGTGCTTAGGTAATTTTTCCCCCTTTTATCACCGTTACCTTCTCTATTGATTTAATTTAAGCTTGGTTTGTGTTTCTTTGAAAAGAAAACACAACCTTGCGAGGTTGGGAGGTTTTTCTAAGGCCTCTGTGCTCTAGTAAAATCCTACGTATGTAGGTCCTGCAAACCAACATTATTTTTGCTGTAAAAACACCACGTGCATGTTCTGAAACATGGGCCCTCTGTGTAAGATCCCTTCACACATGCAAACACAGCTGACATTTCAACACTTCCATGGAGTGAGAGCAAAAGGATCCTGGTTCAGAAAGGTCAAGGCCGTCCTACGGGGCAGAGTGCATGGCTTCCTTTGACCTTCATCTCCACCATGAGCAACACACTGGCAAGTGCTCCAATTTCATGCCTTCTCAGACAAAGCCTGTTTCCAAAGATGTGCCTCGAATTTGAATTCCCTCAATGGAATAATGTTTAGTTTTCTATTTTTATGCAGTGATATTAGTACAAACTTAGTGGCTTAAATCAACAAAACAACATACATTTTTTATCTCACCGTTTCAGCAGGTCAAGAGTTCAATCATGGCTTAACTGGGTCCTCTTCTTAGAGTCTCACATGATGTCAATCAAGACTTTGGCTGGGGTTGTGGTCTCACTTGAGGCTTGACTGGATAAGGATTCGTTTCTAAGCTCGCTTAGGTTGTTGGCAGAATTCAGTTTCTCACAACTAGGACGAGGGCTTCTTTCTGGCTATCATCAGATCCTATAGGCTGCCTCATAGTTCTGTGTTGTGTTGGGTACCCTGACATGGTTTCTTGGCTTCTCAAAGTTAGCTAAGATGGGAGAGAAGAAGGGGGAGGGAGAGAGAAAGAGAGAGAGAATGCATGTGCAATACAGGTGCTGCAATGTAATATCACATAATCACATAATCATGTACACATAATGACTTACATCTTGCCATCTTTACCACATTCTATAGGCTAGAAGCAATCACGAATCCTTCCTTCCCATAGTCAACGATAAAGAATGATACAGGGCATGAATACCAGGAGGCAGAGATTGTGAGTCTGCCACCGTAAGAATCTGTCTGCCACAAAAATGTACATGTACCTTCTTCCTTAATTTCTTTCTTTGCTTTGTTTTGCTTTTAGAACAGAGTCTTGGTCTGTTATATATGCTGGAGTGCAGTGGTGCGATTGTAGCTCACTGCAGCCTGGACCTCCTGGGCTCAAATGATCCTCCTGCCTTAGCCTCCCTAGTAGCTAGGACTACAGGTGTATGCCACCATGCCTTGCTGATTTAAAAATTGTCCTCGAGACAGAGTCTCACAATGTTGCACAGGCTGGTGTCAAACTTCTGGCCTCAAGCCATCCTCCTACCTCAGCCTCTCAAAGTCCTGGGATCACTGGTATGAGTCTTACTATTTTTTATTTTAAAAGATGAAGAAAAATTTCACCATGGACTTGACCTTTCCTACATGTGGCCCAATGAGTTTGATGAAATATCAGGTCTTGTTGACTTATTTTCCCTATTAACATGCAGCACAAAAACCTTCTTTTCAGATACTTACTTATCTAAATCTCAATGAACCGATTAGAATAACATCTCAAGATGTTACTTCTATTCTATATGTCTAAGGTCATTTTAGAATGATTGAGTTTCAGACCTAGAGTTATTTCCTACGGAAGGGAATTGTAAGTGACCCTAACGAAGGGTTTCTAGTTGATTCCCAAAAGTGTATACCAATAAGACCATTAGTTCACCCACTGTCACAGGATTTCTGCTTTCTCTGGATTTTGTACATTCACAAGTGACTTAATACTTATAGTTTTCATAGAATCAATCAATAAGCAATACTCAGTATACATTAGGAGTATAGCATTCTGTTGAGGGTGTTGCAGCTGCACCAAACAGTAGAATGCATGCTTATTGCCTTTACAGAGTTTATATGAGTTTCATGAGATGCAACGTCAACAGCAGATGGGGACCACGAAGCAGAATAGCTCTGGAGTCAGATCACCTACGTTAAAAATACTTTTTTACCGCTTGCCTGCTGCATAATCTGTTATGTAACCACGGGCAAGTTACCTAAGCTCACCTAGTCTTAGTTTCTCTTTAAAGTGGGGACATGAATAATATCTACACTTTGGATTCCATGAGATGATCCATGTCAAGTGCTTAGCAGAACGTTCAGCAATACTTCCACATGACAAAGCTGCAGGGACCCTCACTCACATCAGCACAGGGCAGGTGGCATCCCCTGGGGTTGTCAATTGGGCAGCCCTGAGTAGGTACTTAATAAATATTCTTGCCTTCCTCTGATGTTAAAATTATTACATGTGAAACAGCAAACAGAAATATTTAACGGGTCATTGTATAACCAATTTCTATCTGAATTATGTACAATTATTGTCACTACTTTTTTTTTTCCTGGTCACTGGAACCCATGAGCTCCTCTCTGCAGTGTAGTCTCTGTGCTACCTACTTCTGCATTCCACCACTGTGCCCACGTCCGTCCTCATGCCTGGCTTTCTCATCTTTTGGTCTCTGCTCAGACCGTTCCTCAGAAAGCCTGCTCTAACCATGCTATCGAAAGTCATTTTACCCCCAAATCATCACTTTCTAACACATCACTCTAGTTTAGTTCTTCATTGTACTAATTTTCATTTTGTTTATATTTTGAACTTTTGCTTTCTGCTTCCTTAAAGAGAATGCATGCCACATGAAGGAAAGCAGGGATTGTGTCTACCTTGAATGTGCAGTATTTTCGTCTCTTATCATGGGGTCTAGAACATAAATAAGCATTCCAGAAAGTCATGAGTGAGGGAGGGGGTGATTGGGGATCCATTTGGCTTGTGTCTTCAGGGAGAGCCCTGTGGAAGAGGTGGGATTTTCCTCAAAAAATATGGAGAGATAAGCTCTATGGTAACAGAAGAGGGGAAGCATTTAAAAAACAAAAGTTTGTGCATTTTCTTGAATATCAGGCTCTACAGCAGAAGGAAGTTTGAGAATTTAACTCACACTGGTGTCATGTCCAAGCTGTATATCTGCACTGCAGATTAAGAGATAATAATGGCCCGGCTTACAGGGATTCTGTGATAAATACTAAAGTAGTTGAAAGTCTTTTGTCAACTATGTAAATCACCTTAAGATATAAGTAGTTATTTCCATGCTTAGAGACTAGAGGGAACAAAATTTATTCATTTCAAAAAGAGTTCTATATAAAGAAAGAAATATTGTATATTGCATAACATAGCAATTCAATTCATTCTCTTTGTAAAACGTTCAAATATTCTAGATAAAGTTAAATTTCTCTTGATGACCATCTCTAATCTTAGGCCTTTCTGCAGAGGTAAACATTGTGGTCAATGAGCTGTAAGTTTTTTTACCTTTAAAAATCTGTACATTTATTTATGGATTACCACAAACATACTTTAAAAATATTTCTAAAACCTGTACTAAAAAATAAGCCCTATTAGTCCCTGTATATGTTTGTCTATGCTTTCCATTATTGAAATCTTAGTTAATTAATGTAATTAATTATCTCTGGATATTTCTTGTTTCTTTCTGCTAAGATAGCATATTTTGCCCTTTAATAAAATACTAATTCAAGAATTCATATAAACTTCTGGGGGTATATCATAAGGAAACAACTATGAAAATAACAACTTATGTATAAAGATATGTATCACAGCGTTGTTTATGATGTTGAATGATTGAAGTGATGTACCTATCCAACAAAGAAATTAATCATTAAATAATCACACAACCACAAAACTGGAATATTATAAAGCCATCAAAGCTGGTATCTACAAAACGTGTTTTAGTGTGTTAAAATGTTAAATGAATGTGTTAATGTGTTAATATAATGTCAAATAGTAAAAAGAACCTATAAAACTTAAATGCTGTGATCTCATCAAAGTGTGTTTAGCTAGAAAGAAAATAAGACTAGAAGATCATATGTATGAGTACTAACAGTGCTTATGTCTCAGTGGTAGATTACAAGCGATTTTTGTTTTCATCTTTATACTTTATTTTCCAAATGTTTCCAATAAACATGCAAAAGGATTGCATTTTAGTTTCATTTTTTTAAATCAAAATAAATAGACATATATAGTTTAAATAGGCAAATAGCAGCAAGGCTTTCAGATAAAAGCAGCAATCTTCTGCAGCTCCCTTCTGCACCCCTGAATCCCTTTCCCAGAAAGATGATTTCTTCTGGTGTTCTACATAATACACATATACTGCTATTCATTGATTTTTTTTTTAGTTTTAGATATTATTGATTGACTTTTATAATAGAAAATGATTTAGTTCACCTTCCACCTTCTCCCCATTCTATACATGTATTTCTTTTTTCTCTCTCCAATGTCCCAATATAGTAATGTAATACGGTATGGCTAAATATTTTTAAAATTATAAATGTTAGTGCTATTCATTGATGACATACATACTACTATGATTACACAATTTTTTCTTTTTTTCTTTTTTCTTTCTTTTTTTTTTTCATTTTTTGAGACAGAGTCTCACTCTGTCGCCCTGGCTGGAGTGCAGTGGCATGATCTTGGCTCACTGCAAACTCCACCTCCTGGAGCAATTCTCCTGCCTTAGCCTCTTGAGTAGTTCAGACTGCAGATGTGTGCCACCATGCCTAGCTAGTTTTTCTATTTTTAGTAAAGAGGGGGTTTTGCCATGTTGGCCAGGCTGGTCTCAAACTCCTGACCTCAGGCGATTGCCTGTCTGGGCTTCCCAAAGTGCTGGAATTACAGCTGTGGGCCACCAAGACTGGCTAATTATACAACTTTTTCTATACAACTTTTTGGTTTTCTTGGAATTGATAATTGCCTCACATTTTTCCTATCCTTAGACTTCTATCTACCAAGCAATAATTTATTCCCATGCTTTCCAAGAGAACTATTTACCTGCTCTCAACATGGTCACACATGTCAGCAATGCTGAATTGTTGTCTAATCTTCCAGTGCTGCTTCTGGAAGACCAATGCCATTTTGAACCCTGGTCCTTTATGAGACTCATTTTTCTCTCCAAAGGCTTTTCGGAAGTTTTTTTTTTATAGTGGTGTTCTGAAACTTTTTATGATAATGTACCTAGTTGTGGGTCATTTTGTGTTCACATCGCTGGAAGCTTGATGCCTCCTTCAGTCTGAAAACTCATCTACTGATCTAAGAGATTTTTCTTATTATTGCTTTAACATTTTGTCTCTCATTTCTCTTATCAATAGATCTTTAAGGATTTTTGTTTGGTTGGTTGACTTAGCTTAGTTGGTTGGTTATTATTTTTTTTTTACTCTTGCAAAAATGCTACCATCAAAACCCTTGGACATACTTCCTTGTGCTCATTTGTAAGTCTTCCTGTACCATAAATACTTTGTGGTAAATACTGAGGGTGCAAAGTAGAATTGCTACATCATAGTATATGTGTATTCTTAAATTTCATACATGAAATGCATACTTCCAGTATGGAAAAATGTCCCACCATAATTGGATAATGTTTTCAGTGCTTAATCACAATATAGCCACATCCCTGTGTCACATTTGCTGTTTATAATGTTCACAACTTCATTTTTAGCACCCCACCACCACCCAGCCCATCTCTGATTCTCTCCTCCATGAAGAGAAGGCAGAGCCAGTTCATAATCCTAGCTCTACTACTCCCTAGCAGCAAGAACCTGTCTGAATTTCAGTTTCTTTCTATGTAAAGTGAAAATAACATCTACTTCCCAGTGCTACCGAAGGATTAAATGAAATGTATCTAGCATAATGCCTAGCTCACAAAAGATACTTAAAAAATACTGACTCCTTTCCCTTAATTATCAATGCTCTGCATTTGGAGATAATGTAATTAACGTGTATGATTCAGAGATACAACTTAACTTCACACAATAACTGTAATTGGGATCTGCAATGATCCTTACTAGGGCCAAATATACATGTGAAAATTCAGCTATTCCCCATAGGTCAACTAAGACCACTACCCAACCCTCTCCCAAAGAACAGGGCCTGGACAAGTCCCTTTAGAATAAACATTCTACTTTGCATGTTCTGGCACCCTCCTTCTTCCTCAGAGGGGTTTAAGATTGTTCTTTTTTTGCCCTGATAAAGTCCCAAATATTTTAGCTCCAGAATAGGGGCCTGTGGTAAAGGAGAACAGTTCTATTTCGTAACTCCTTTCTCTGTCTCATTATCCAATCTAGTTTCATGAAACCTCATGGCATAAAATGTTAGCTAAATTATTGTTGTTTATTTGAATGTATTGCAATTCAGATAACAATTACCTATTGAGCAACATAGTTTGAAAGTACTATGACAGGCTCTCAGGGGGACACATCTCTCCCTAAGGAATGGTCCTTGCCTTCAAAGAGTTCATGGCATACAAAGTGTTAAAAACTTGGTTGGTAGCAATCAGCCAAAACAGTGAGGTCATATGACTAAATGCCTTATAAGTATGAGACACTGAGAGATAAGGTCGCAGCTGGGTGGGGAGAAAAGTGGAGGAAAAGGCATGACTACCCAGGTGAGGGTGTCTATATGACTCACCTTTCTATGAGAGCAACACAGAGCAATGAGAGAGGCCTGGCTTGGGAACAGGTAGACATGAGTTGAACCGGATGTCTGTCTGACTTGGGCCATGTGTGCAGTCTCCATTTACTCACCTTTTTGGAGTGCGACAGTAATATCTTCCTGGCAATTGAGTGTGTAGGACATACAACAGGTGCATAGAAATGTTTTACTGATAGCCTGGCTTTATAAAGGTAAGTTCCCTTCCTCCCTCTTCCCTTCCCTTCTATATGGTATTGAATGGTGTGCACATTTATCTGCACAGTCTTCTAAAGAGTAGCCCTTGCTTTACCTCTGGCTCTGTCCCATGCCACTGGCAGGGGATGGCATGGAGAATACAGTGGCATCTTGCCTCTGCTTATTGCTTATACTTCTACATCTTTCCCTTGACCAGTCACCCCAGAATATTCACATGGGGTCTGGCAAAGAAACCAGCTACCCTAGCTGCTTTCATTCATGACTATTACAATCATCCTGTGCTGACGGGGTGCCCTCTGAGATAAACAGGCCAAACCAGAGCGATGTCTGTAGGGGTTCTAGACAAGGGCACAGGTCAGGATACAAATGAAGAGAGGTGTGTAGTGACGATCTAGAATTGTTCTGATTATGTCCTGTATTCTAGAATGTCTATTTATTTATCTTGGCCTAACAGACCTAGGGGGATAATGGTACTATTTCTACTGGGTATTTCAGAAAGTGGTTGGAAAAACGGCTTGGTAAGTGAAGCTGAGTCCAGTTCACTACGCTAAAGGAGCTGTTCTGCATGATTTATCACTTGGGAAAAGTTTATTGAGTATTTAGTCTATGTCAGGCATTGTGTATGGGGTAGGAGACCCTTGTCCTCTCCCTATCTCCCTTCTCACGTCCCACAGTCATGCCTATTTCTGTTGCAGTGGTAAAGATTTAATTTCTATTAACTTCTATTATAAGATAATAGAAGTGATTGAGCATTTCTGACATTCCAGATATTGTGCCAAATGCTTTGCCTACTTAACATGTATTATCTCATTTAAGCCTCATTTAAACCTCTTGAGGTAGGTACTTACATTATCTCCATTTTAACAGATGCAGAAATTGAGGTAGAGAGGTTAGGTGATTTGCCCACAGCCACACAGGTAGGAAGCCACTTGCAGGGGATGGCCAGTGATGTCAGGATGGGGGCCAGGAAATCTGCCTTAGTCTGTGCCTGTAACAACCACCTGCCTCTCTCCTGCTTCATAAACATCCAGCATCAGGCATCCTATTTCTCTTCCACACTGAAATTATGAGGATCCTACATAACCTTAGGGATTCTGACCTTTTTCCAGGTTCCTCTTGGGAGACATATTTCTCCAAGAATCTCTCCATCCCTCTTTCATGCGGCAGTCAGCTTTGCCCAGGTTACCTCTGTTGTCCCATCTACTGCCTTCCCCAGACATGAAGCCAGGCCCCGGCCATGTAATTTAACAAGAGCTTACTAAAGCCTTTGGAAAACAGAAAGGGATTAAAGTACATACAGCAGAACCCCTCCACAGACTTCCCACGGTCCCCTGTCACTGACTTCCTGCAAACTACCATGTTGAAGGAACCAGCTCATTTCAGCTATTAGGAGGCACCTCTACCCTGAGCCCCCACTCTGCTAAAACCCCTGTCAAATAAAATCACACCAAAATCTTCCTCTAAAAGAAAGCCTAGTCTGTTCCTGTAACTCCATCTCCAAAGAAAGTTTGACATTGTTTGGCAGAGCCATTGGCCCCTTGCAGTCTTTAAACATCCCACATCCGATACAGGGCACGGTTTCCTTTTTGTAGAACCAAAATGCCTTTTAGAAGGCTTATACACTGTTGGTGAGAGTGCAAATTCGTTCAACCTTTGTAGAAGACAGTGTGGTGATTCCTCAAAGACCGAAAGACAGAAATAACATTTGACCCAGCAATCCCATTACTGTGTATATACCCAAAGGAATATAAATTGTTCTTTCATAAAGATACATGCATGAGTATGTTCATTGCAGCACTATTCACAATAGCAACGACACAGAATCACCCTAAATGCCCATCAGTGATAGACTGGATAAAGAAAATGTGGTACATATACACCATGGGATACCATACAGCCATAAAAAGAAATGAGATCATGTTCTTTGCAGGGGATGGCATGGAGAACATGGTGACATCTTGCTTCTGTTTATTGCTTATACCTCTACATTTGGAAGGAGGTGGAGGCCATTATCCTTAGCAAACTAATGCAGGAACAGAAAACCAAATACCACGTGTTCTCACCTATAAGTGGGAGCTAAATGATGAGAACACATGGACACATAGAGGAGAAAAACACACACTGGGGTCTATTGGAGAGCAGAGGGTGGGAGAAGGGAGAGGATCAAGAAAAATAACCAGTGGGTACTAGGCTTAATACATGGGTGATGAAATCATCTGTACAACAAACCCCTATGACACATGTTTACTTATGTAACAAACCTGCACACGTACCCTTAAACTTAAAATTTTTTTTAAATTCCCTTTAAACAATTGTTCATGCTACCTCCTGTTCCCAGACAAAGATGAATCTAAGCCTACTGTCTGGATTTGGGGATCATAACAGGGATTCAGCTTGAAGCTATAAAAAGGCCATTTTCCCTCATTTCTACCCATCAAGCTTTGAAAAATATCAGGGCTGAGTCTTATTTAGGATGCCTAGTTTGCAGTCATAAAGCGTCTCAGTTATTTTTTTTATTTTTATTTTTTTGAAATGGAGTCTCCCTCTGTCATCAAGGCTGGAGTGCAGTGGTGCGATCTCAACACTGCAACCTTGTAACCTCCACCTCCTGGGTTCAGGCAATTCTGCCTCAGCCTCCCAAGTAGCTGGGATTACAGGTGCATGCCACCACACCTGGCTGATTTTTGTATTTTTAGTAGAGATGGGGTTTCACCATGTTGACCGGGCTGGTCTCAAACTCCTGACCTCAGGTGATCCACCCACCTTGGCCTCCCAAAGTGGTGGGATTACAGACGTAAGCCACCATGCCCGGCTGCATCTTAGTTTTTAAAACCATCTCCCACCTTCATTTTCTCCTTGTACCTGATACTTCAGCTCTCATTCCTGGGGAGAATATTCAGAGCCTTCTCAGAGTAGAGGCCTGAGTCTGACCCTGTTTCCCCACGTTCCTGGATATTTTCCTGGACTCTTTTCCCATCTTGAATTCTTTCTTCCCCAAGCCTCCTTGCTGAAGCTGGATGTTGGACTGGTTTGGATAACTAAAGGGGAATCATATTCTTAACAAAAACCATGATGCTCCTTTATATAGGATTTCCAGGAACTGACCAACGTTCTTTGCTAATAAACTGTTTGACCACAACTGGTTCTGTGCAGGTGTGCATTTTTAAACAATGAACCAGCAGTTCAAAACAAGTTTAAACCAAATCCCACACAAACAAGCACAGTTTTACACATGAAGATCATTCTGTTGTTTGCCCTCTTTGCTTTGTGTAGAGCAGAAAGGTATTCAGAACCTCAAGCTTGGAGTGTTTCAATAAATCACCCTCACACAAAAGGATCACAGTTAAAAATCACTCCTGTTCTTCTTGATCCTCTCCATCCTTTCAAGGTAAAGAGAAGGAGAAAGGAGGAGGAAACAAATCATTGTTGATTCATTAACCTGTTTCAAGACATGCAAGCAGAAACGCCAGGCTCATCTCATTGCTGTGTGTGAGACATAATAAATCCTAAGCATTAAAATGCTGATAAATCTGCATTAAATCTGATAAAGTGTCCCATGTGAGCCTCTCAGCCATTCATGATGAAAAACATGACCCATCTAGATATGTCCCCAGAAGGTGCATAGATTCTCTCAGGCCAAAAGTAACAGAAAGCATCATATAAAGATCTGATTTTTTCCTTTTAAACAAGAATATAACCTAAACAAAAAAAAAAAAAAAAGGAAAAGAAACAGAAACCATACAGACAACAGTGACGACAAAGCTAGCAATTATTTGCTCTATGGTCCCAGCTTCATTCGTCTGTGGGACAATTTAAAGATGGGGGCAAGTTTTGCCTCTTCATTCATGTACAAGCTACTGTGTTTATTACGTTCATTATGAATCGTGTTTTAATGTATTTGGCCATGGCCACAGAACCTGTCACTGTCTCTAATAATCCTTGATGATCTGAGATCAGGCATCTCACTTCAAATCTTAGCATTATCCTCCACGTACTCTATAGGAAGAATAGATGTAGTCTTTGGGAGTTCACAGCATAAGGAAGTTACCGAAGAGGATGTGAGTGAATGCACACACACGCACACACACACACACACGAATAAAATGATTCTCTCCATCCAATAGCATAACATCTTGGTTTAATGTTACCCATGTAGAGAAACGGAAAGAAATTAATGGATGAATTTATTATCACAGTTATTATCAAGTAACCACAAGCCAGGTCTCATTTCATGACTAACACTAAATCTACACTTGGCAGGATTTCATCACCAATGGGAAATCTGACAAGCAGGCAGATAAACCAATAGGATTTTAAAATGTTTTTTGAATTACCCTTTCAATAATCAAAAACCAGTTTATCTAAAACATAGCAAATCTTATCTTCTGTGCAAACTTATACTCACAACTTATTTCCCATACACGTGGTAAATTACCAAAGCAGCTCTAAATTTGCTGAGCTTTAATAAAGATAAATTCTCCAGGGAGATGGGAACCAGCTTTCCTTTTTAAATCCATTCCTGGATTTCTTCTGGTCTGGAATCCAAACTAGGTGCCTCTCACATTTACATGTAATTGTGTGTGAGGACTTCAAATCAAGAAAATAAATCAAAGAAGGAAGTCTTAAATCTGTATAGGGAGAGCTTCGAATTTGCATAACACGGTACTGGTTAGAAAAGAAAAACACGTTTTTCCTAATTTTCTTCACATATATAAATATATGTATATATATATATATATATATATATACTTTCCTCCAGCAAAGTCTGGCTAAAAGATCTCCTTAGGCATTAAGTGAATCCAGTGGGGAATTAGTCTGGCTGGAATGTTTGCTGGAGTTTTGATAATGAAACCACTGCTGCGGCTGCGTTTTGTGAGTTTCATGCTGAGTCTTCAGACTAATAACAAGTGAATTCACCTAAAGAAAGAACCATAGTGCTGCTACAGCTCAGTAAGTGAAGGGATCCCAAAAGAACTCAGAGGTTGAAATGGGCAGAATATATTTGCTTTCATTTATTTGAGTTTCACATCAATTCTGTGATGTAGATGCCACAGGAATCTATCTCTGTGTTTTACAAAGGAAAAAAATTGCCGGAAAAAGGGAGGGTGACTTGCTCTGGACTATCTATACCAGTGGTGACAGGTCATTGCTAGGACCTCGATCTCACCTCACAGATGCTTCAGACACAAACAAGAAGTCTTTGGAATCCAGCAAGAAGAAACAGTCATTTGTCTAATTCATCTCGGCATCCCCAGCTTTTAGTCTGGAATGGGAGCTAAGAAAATAACGACGAAATAAATGAAATTACCAACAAGTTGCAAGGAGTAGAATAAACCAGTTATGGCCACGGCGTGCCACATTCTTAGGTCTCTCCCCAGCCTATAGCAGCCTCACCCATTGTCACCCACATGGCCAGTTTTGGGAAAGCCTCACATGTAATGGTCTTTGTCATAAGACACAGACCTGCTGTTTGGAAACTTTCTTCCATGGAGTCCAATTCCCAGGCTTCAGGCATCTGCTCGTTCGTGTGTACTGTATGTGAACAGACAACGACGTGGTCCAAGCTGGAAGCTGTAATACTCATTAGCAGTTACTTCCACAGCATTTGCATTCAGCCAAACAGAAGTGCTAAAACACATTTGCACCTCAGTGACTATAGGTCCATCAGTTAAACGTCAACAGGAAGTATCAGACAGGGATTAACGTATTATAGACTCTAAGCAAAAAATCATTCCAATTTCATGAGGCTTCAAGATGGGAAAGACAAGAACTATACCCTGTTCTTATTTATTGCTCAACAGTATACACTCTGTGGTCCCATTTCTCGAAAGGGCCACAGTCAAACACTCTAGAAAGTGAACCGTGTGCAGAAGATACTGTATTTGGCTGGTATTTTCATTGTTCGTCTATTTCACATGGCAGGATGGAAGTTTGAAGGTCTTTACCTGACGCTAGTTCCATTTTCATTTAGTGTATTGCTAACTCCATTACCCAAAGGTAATACTATTAGGTAACGAACCATATGTTTAAGGTGGGTTGTTCAAATAAAGAAAGCTATCTAAGATGAACTGTTCCCCCACTGAAATACAAAATGAAACAATCCATTCCTTTTGTTGAACCTCTAGACCATAGTAAAAAATGTTTTCAAGTGGCTTGTAACAAGGATTTTTTTAAATAGACATGTTCTTGCTCAAGAGTCTGAAGCTTTGGCCATGCCACCCATGCATGCCCATGCCCCAAATTCCAAGCATGAGCTAAGCATGTTATAACACACACAAACCTCTGCCTTGCCCACCATGAGAATTTCAAGTCCCAGGTTAAGACTAGATCTCTAGTTGCGTACAAATTTCAGTGGGATTTGGAAAAATCCTTTAAATAGATTTTTATTGGTTTTTAAGAACAGGGTTATTTTGTGTTAATAATGGGCATACATTAGGCTTTAGATAATTGCTTTATGTAACTTAGAGTTTTGGCTTTCAGCTAAATAAACACTCTGTGTGTTCACAGGTGTATTGTCCTCAAGGGCACTCTGCTTTTAAGGGTGGCAGCTGTTGCCAAGGTGTTGCTGATACAGTTCTGCGTATAATTTATTGGAAACAGGTGCTGGCTCATGATGAAGATAGACAGGAAACTAAAGCAGACAACATGTTTAACCACCATTTAAGAAGTTCAGGTTCAGAGAGACAATGTGTCTGAGATGTTTGGGGGATGTTGCCAGCATCCCAGTGTAAGTTTAAAAACTCCTGCAGATCACCATAAGGAAGAAATTGTACACGAATTTCAAGCAGCCCAGCCTAATGAGTGCCTGATGCTGTGCTGCCAGATTTAATTGATTACATGAGAAATTTCTAGTTTGTGTAAGGCTAGCAAAAAATTATAAAATACTTTCCTAAGCTAATTGTTAGAAATTACTTTCAAATGAGGTAATAACTGCTAGTTTTCAATGATCTGAACAGTGGATTCAGCTATAATGTGTTTTCTTTATGTTCAAAGTATTTGCTGCAGATTCTGCCCATGGGTCCTTCAGTGTAGGGAAGAGTCCAGGATTAGTGTTCACAGGGCATTGGTGCAAGTTAGGATACGGAGACAGAGACAAGAGGCCTGGATGCTCAGCCTTTCCCTTTCAATGTTACCCCGTCAGGGAGCTGGCCAGCAGCTCAGGGATGGCTGACCTGATCGGGGTTTTCTGGCACTGAGGAGCAGTGGAAATGGGCTGGCACCTCCTCACTCACTGATCCCTCAGCCCAACCCCTTGTCCCTAGTGAAAACGAGGAGAGATATCAGCTCAGACTCCTCAAAGAAGTCCTCCCTGTGAACAGGCATTTGTGTATTTTCCCAACTAATCTTGAGTCTAATCGGCATGCCGCATACTACACATGTGCAGTAAATATGCATACCAAATACAGCCAAAAAAGAAGTTGTTAAAAGTGCATGCACAGTTTTTCAACCTCAAAAAGCTAAATATCTTGGCCATTTACATGTTTAAAAAAAATACCCAAAGGCATTAGACCACATTATGGACTAATGGCCTGCCAAATTTCATTTTTGGGAAAAGAATCCACTTTTGAGTTATAACACACAGGTGTAAAAAAAAGCAACTGAAACAACAAAATTTGGTTAAAAACACTTTTTGACCCCAGGCTCAGACCCCATGTGCCAAAAATGTTGACAAAACTGTATCAACACCAGCGGGCGTGCACAGTTTAATATCTGCTTTAGGTGAAAAATCATTGACAATTTAATGCTTGCATTAATTTGAAAGACTTTTATGCAGTAGGTAGAAACCTTTACATTACCATTCCTAATCTCTACCAGGCTGTCTTATTCTCTTCTCAAAAGGAAAGTGACTGACAGGGTTGAAAAAACCCAAATCTGCTGAAGGGCCCATGCAGCTGCTTTTATCACCCTTCCAATAGCCCCATCCTGGCCTGAAAGGCTGGAATTTGGTTTGCATGAGGCTCAGAGCCTTCAACGGAGGTTTAGCATAGGAAAGCAAATAGCTGATGTAAAAATAAACCTTTTATTTGAAAAAAAACTTTATAAGGCCCCTTTATTTAGAGGGAGACTCACTCAAATAAATACACCGTTAACAAACTTATATAATGAATAATAATATATACTGTAGCAAGTGATGAAATGGAATCCCACAAAACAAGTGCTGAAATCTGATGACTGATTATCAAACCTATAGTATAAATAAACCTTCTCCAATTAATAGCTAGTCTTGGGGATGGCTTTCTATAGAAATACCCCACGAGGAAAAACACCAATTGCAGAGGTTCAGGGGGATTCAAATGCTGAATTTAGCAGACTGGGCTTAAACACAACACCCTTTCCAGGGTAGTTATGAGTTAGTTATGAGTTTGGAGGTCATGGCAAGATGAGTCCAACTTACTGATGGAGAAATGTGCTTTCTCCATCTGAGCTAATGGATTATCCGGGCCATTTGGGACCCACGTGTCTGAGTATCAGAAGAAGCTATTTTTAATTTATTAAAAAGGGAATTGAGAACCAATCTGGTTTCCTTGAATGCGTTCCTTGCCAACAGACGAATGAAAGCACCCATTCAGAGATTTTTATTTTCTAGCTTTGGTTAGCATCCTTATTCTTCTCTCTGAGTCAATGCGGATACCCTGGTCAAAAGTTTCTTATTGATTTTGGAAAAGAACTGACTTCACATTTATAACCAGCACGGCTCTGATGTCTGGGAGGCAGAGTTATGTGGAATAACGACTAATGGGCAATCCCAGAGGGGCAGTTGCACACTGACAACTCTCCCTGCACATCTTCGTTTTGAAGCAATGGATGAAATGCCAGTCCAGCGTCGCATGAAGGCTGCTTTGTGACTGTGTTTTGTCCTTCATCTGGAAATAGGAGGTTCTCTCTGAAATAATCATTATCTGTTAGACTCATATGATGAACAAGTCTTTACACAAGGATAAATCTGATATATTTGGTCCATTGATCCATCCATCCATCCATCCTTATTCTCTACTCTCTGCTTGTTTCTTCTTATAAGGACACCCACAATTCTACTCTCTTCAAGGGTGGTTTATTAAGCATATATTTTATCTCAACACTTTGACATCTTGGGGCCTTGTCGAAACTGGAAAAAACTGCCCTTCTCAGGGTTAGTTAACTCCTACAGACAGCAAATGTCACCCCTAGGAGAATATCTTCCATATGCGAACAAACCTAACACAACCACTTCCCTTATCAGACTCTCAATGGGTTCTCAAATCTGGGTCATTATCCTCTTACCCTAATCTCCCCAGGGCCAGATACAGGGTAGTAAGAGATAGTCCCCAGAGCCTACCAAAATTATTCAAACCAGCCAGTGCTAAACCTGCCTAACCTGGCTCCCACATTCCTGCAAAAGCCACAATAAAGATTCTTGCCCGTATTTTCTCCTTGCTCCTCCTGCCTCCTGACAGATCTTGGTGCTTCCTGTGTGGCCCTGGGATGCAGCATGCCCCTCCTAAGAACTGTGAGTAACAAACTATCTTTGCAATGGCTGTTCTATTCTGTTCTCTTGGCCTCACTATGCCAACAATAATAAAACCTACATTTAAAAACAGGTGGGATAAATATACCTTCCTTGAGAGCCTCAACACAGATCTGGTAGAATGGAAGTGGCCCTGCAATTGGAGGTCAGGAAACCCAGTCCTGACTCTACCAGATGCATATCAAGTGGTTTTGGCCAAAGCATTTGATGTTGCTAGGGTTACATTTCCACTTCCATCAACATGGACAATTTTCATTTTGCTGTATTTCAATAAAGGTCACATGGGTTTGCATATGCGAAATATATAGCATGTGTTAGGAAGGAAATTAAATCTGATGTTATTTCCCTTAACCATCTTGTTCTTCCTCAGTCAAGTTTTATAAACCCCACCGTAGGACATTTTCCCTGTGTGTAATCCACATTGAGCTGGTGGGGACCACAGGCAGGTTTGTTTACAAGCTCAGCACAAGGAATAAAGTGGAGGGGAGTCATTGAAGGGACAAAAAGTGGAGTCAGATTTCTTGGAGTGACCGTGCCACTCACTGACTGGGTGGTCATAGGAAATTTACTATGCTTCTCTGTGCCTTGGTTTCCTGATCTATAAAATGGGGGTAATTCCCTTCATAGGATCCTTCTGAAGACAAAGTAGACACTTAGAAAGTTGTGGGTGTTCTGTGGATGTCAATGAGTAGGGGTAAAAATAGCACTACAGGGAGACTTCCTGTACCACTGCAGACTCACTCCTGCACCTCTCGTGATTGTAAATTCCAAGGAACCATCATAATGTACCTCTACTGTTTCGGTTTTCTTAAAAAAACTTTTAAGTTCAAGGGTACAGGATGTGCAGGTTTGTTCCATAGTAAACATGTGTCATGGGGGTTTGTTGTACAGATTATTTCATTACCCAGGTATTAACCCTACTATCCATTAGTTATTTTTCCTGATCCTTTCCCTCTTCCCACTTTCTACCCTTCGATAGGCCCCAGTGTGTGTTGTTTCCCTCTATGTGTCCATATGTTCTCATCATTTAGCTCCCGCTTACAAGTGAGAATGTGGTACTTGGTTTTCTGTTCTTGTGTTAGTTTGCTAAGGATAATGGCCTCCAGCTCCATCCATGTACCTGAAGAGGACATGCTTTCATTCATTTTTATGGATGCACAGTATTCCATGGTGTGTACGTACCACATTTTCTTTATCCCGTCTATCATTGATGAGTATTTGGGTTGATTCCATGTCATTACTGTTGTGAATAGTGCTGCATTTAATATACACACGCGTGTGTCTTTCTGATAGAATGATTTACATTCCTTTGGGTATATACCCAGCAGTGGGATTTCTGGATTGAATGGCATTTCTGTCTTTAGGTCTTTGAGGAATGGCAACATTGTGTTTCACAAAGGTTGAACTAATTTACGCTCCTACCAAGAGTGTGTGACATTCCTTTTCTTCCACAACCTCGCGAACATCTGTTATTTTTTGACTTTTTAATAATAACCATTCTGACGGGTGTGAGATAGTATTTCACTGTGGTTTTGGTTTCCATTTCTCTAATGATCAGTGATGTTGAGCTTTCTTTCATATGCTTGTTTGGCCACATGTATGTCTTTGAGAAGTGTCTGTTCATGTCCTTTGCCCACTTTTTAATGGGGTTTTGCGTGTGTGCGTGTGTGCGTGTGTGTGTGTGTGTGTGTGTGTGTGTGTGTGTGATAAATTTGTTTAGGTTCCTTACAGATGCTGGATATTAGACCTTTGTCAGCTGCATAGTTTGCAAAATTTTTCTCCCATTCCATAGGTTGCTTGTTTATTCTGCTGATGGTTTATTTCACTGTGCAGAAGCTCTTTAGTTTAGATTCTACTTGTCAATTTTTGCTTTTGTTGCAATTGCTTTTGGCACCTTCTCATGAAATCTTTGCTCATGCCTCTGTCCAGAATGGTATTGCCTAGGTTACCTTCCAGGATGTTTATAGTTTTAGAATACCCCCCTACTGTTGACAAGATGCCATTTCTCCAATCAGCTACTTTCTAGAGAATGGGACAGCTGGTTTAACCAGGCTACTTTTGACCTAGACATGACATACCTTAGCTAAATCTTGAACATGAACTCAAATATGATATGTTAATAGATCTTTAAGCCAAAACAATTTTACTGTTATGAATGAGATTTTTACAACCAGTACCCAATCCTGCAGGTTTATGAAATGACTACTCTGGAACATCTGAACTGATTGTAAACAACCTGATTTCAACTGATGCCACTTTGGGCCACTATACTTAAGTGTCCTGCCAGGCAATCGAAGATGAGCTGCTTCTTTATTGCCTGCTGCTTAATTCCTTTTCCCCTCAAGAAGCCTTCTCCTAATGATTATCTTCAAAATTTGATGGAAAATCGGGCTAGGCATGGTGGCTCACACCTGTAATCCCAGCACTTCAGGAGGCCAAGGCCAGAAGGTCAAGACGAACCTGGCCAACATAGTGAGACCCTCATCTCTTAAAAACAAAGAAAAGAAAAAAAGTATGATGGACAATAACGATAAATAGATCTTATTAGTACTGAAATAGTAACCAATGAATAAATGATTAAAATGTGTAAGCACAGGTTTAGCATAAGTACATGGACTTCAGAGTCAGTTCAACTCTCACTGGAATTTAAACTCTAGTACTTGTACGAGACATTTACCTTCTCAGAACCTTGTTTGTTCAACTGTAGAATGGAAGTGGTAAATTGACCTTGCAGGGTTACAAATGCTGGTAACATAGTAATAGCAACCATGACAGTTAGTATCTACAGAGCACTTACCACTTGCTAGGCATTATATTAATTCATTTTAACCCAAGCAATAGCCCTCAAGATGGTTATTAGGATCACAGTTTATAGTTGAAGATGCCGAGGCACAGAGAAGTAAAGTGATAGTTGGATCCCAGGATCCAACAATCAACAGCATTGGTATCCAGCATGCCTGATCTGGAGCCTTTCCCCTTAACTGCTACCTGATGTGGTCTCCCAGTAATATTTCAGCAGTTATCAACGCACATTTTTCTTGACTTCAGGTTTCTTTGAGGCCTCTGGGACGAGGAATGTCAAGACCCCTCTCACAGCTCAACTGCCCACCCACTCTCACTGCCAAGCTCCTTCTGTCACCAGCTCATATCTCTCAAAATGTAACACTCCCTCCACTGCCAAATTCAGGCTTCAGGAGCTGGTAGGAATGGGGGAGGACAAAAGGCCAGGGTGGGGGCCAAGCTGCCTCGAGAAGGGGCCCAAGGAAACTTGGAAGCAAGGCCAGAATGAGTCAATCAGTCAGCAAGTATTTATTTAGTGCTAGGCAGCTTGGGGGATACAGAGAATTATAAGACGCCATCCGGTCCCTGGCTGGATTTCTGGCGAGATTCCCCCATGTAAGAACCAAGCTGGAGCTGGGGCCCGCCCAGCCTGTGGAAGGCTGCCACGGCTGTGAGTGGCTGCCTGGCCTCTGTGTGGAGCAGCAGGAAGAGGCAGGGAGGCAAAGGAGCTGGGAACAGGCAGGCTGAGCCCGTGTCCCAGCAATGCCACATGCCACAAGTGAGTCCATCACCATTCTGAGCCTCAGTTTCCATGCATGTACGATGGGAATAATAGCAGTGCTTGCCCAAGTATTGACCAGCTGGTGTATGGAAAGTGTTTAGTCCAGGGCTTGATATGCTCAAAAAATGCAGATGCTTATTAAAAGATAATGATTTTGTTAGACGGTAAAACATTTTGTGTGTCTGGAAGCCCTTTGTGTCTAGTCCCAGATCCTTTTGACCACATGATACTCCAGCCACTGCTGTGGCAGCCACGCAACACAGGTGTACCTGAGAGTGCTCTCACATGCTGCCTGCTGGGAGCTCCTACACACACCCTTCATGGATGCTCCCTTCACTGGGAGGAAGTTAACACCTATGAGTAACATATGGGACTAGCAGAAGACGAGGCTGGAGGATAAATACTCCCGTCCTCTGTTCTTCAGGTGGACAATTCTGGGATGCTCTCTACACACTCCTCAGAAGCCCCTACCGGATATCAGCGATCCCCACTGTGGAGGCCAGCTTGAACCCACCCTCTCCCTGTGGCACTCTCCTCACTCCTACTACCTGTTTCCTGGGACCACTCCCCAGAATGAACCACACTGTCTCAGGTTCTTCTTGGTATGTGTGTGGAAGGAGGTTCTCCAGGGAAAATGTGGTACAACAAAATGCCCGCGAGTTCGGTCAGACTTGGGTTGGAACCCAAGCTCTCTCAGGCACTGGCCGTGAGATGGAAGTGTTACCAAATGTCTCTAAACCTGTGTTTCACCATCAGTAAAGTGGGGATACTTTGTGGTATAGGCTGTGGTGGAGAAAATAATTCCTAGAAAGCGTTTCCTCTCTTAGATTTGATAAACAAATTTGATAATGTCTCAGGTTACAAAATCAGTGTATACAAATCAGCAGTGCTGCTGCACACCAACAGTGATTAAGCTGAGAATCAAGTCAAGAGCTCTATTCCTTTTACAACAGCTAAAAAAAAAAACCACCTAGGAGTATACTTGACTAAGGATATGAAAGATCTCTACAAGGAGAACTATAAAACACTGCAGAAAGAAATCATAGATGACACAAATGGAAACACATCCCATGCTCATGGATTGGAAGAATCAATATTGTGAAAGTGACCATATAGCCCAAAGCAGTCTACAGATTCAATGCAATTCCCATCAAAATACCAACATTGTTTTTTACAGAAATTAGAAAAAATCCTTAAATTCATATGAAAGCAAAAAAGAGCCTGAATAGCCAAATAAATCCTAAGCCAAAAGAACAAATCTGAAGGCATTACATTATCAGACTTCAGGTTATACTCCAAGGCTATAGTTACCAAAACAGCATGGTACTGGTATAAAAATAGGTACATAGACCAATGGAACAGAATAGGGAACCCAAAAATAAAGCCAAACATTTATGACCAACTGATCTTTGACAAAGCATACAAAGGTATAAATTGGGGAAAGGATAGCCTATTTCATAAAAGGTCCTGGGAAAACTCACTGGCCACATGAAGAAAGAAACTGGATACTTCTCACATTTTTGTTTATACAAAAATCATCTCAAAAAGGATTAAAGTCTTTAAGACCCCAAACCATAAAAATTTTAGAAGATAACCTTGGAAAAATGCTTCTGGAGATTGGCCCAGGCAAAGAATTCATGACTAAGACTCCAAAAGCAAATGCAATGAAAACAAAAATAAATAATGGGACTTGATCAAATGGAAAAGCTTCTGCACAGCAAAAGAAATAATCACCAGAGTAAACAGACAACCCACAGAATGGGAGAAAATATTTGCAAACTATGCATCTGACAAAAGACTAGTATCCAGTATCTGCAAGGAATTGAAGCAAATCAGCAAGAAAGAAACTAACAATCCCATCAAAAAGTGGGCAAATGACATTAATAGACACTTCTCAAAAGAAGATATACAAATGGCCCACAAATATATGAAAAAATGCTCAACATCACTAATCATCAGGGAAATGCAAATTAAAACTGCCATGAGACACCATGTTAGTCTTCCAAAAATGGCTATTACTGAAAAGTCAGAAAACAATAGATGTCGGCATGGATATGGTGAAAGCAAAACACTTAAGCACTGCTGGTGGGAATGTGAATTAGTATAACCTCTGTGAAAAGTAGTAAGGCTTTTTCTTAAAGAATTAAAAGTTGATCTGCCACTCAACCCAGCAATCCCATCACTGGTATCTAGCCAAAGGGAAAGAAGTCATTATACGAAAAAGACACAGGCACAAGCATGTGCTTAGCAGCACAGTTCACAATTGGGAAGATATGGAATCAACTAAGTGCCCACTGACCAATGAGTGGATACAGAAAATGTGGTATATATATACACTGTGGAATACATACACTGTGGAATACTACTCAGCCATAAAAAGGAACAAGATAATGTCTTTTGCGGCAACTTGGCTAGAGCTGGTGGCCATTATTCTAAGTGAAGTAACTCAAGAATGGAAAACCAAACATGATATGTTCATACTTATAAGCGGGAGCTAAGCTACGAGTGTGCAAAAGCATAATAGTGATATAACAGACTTTGGAGACTCAGAAGGGGGATGGTGGGAGGAGGATATGGAATTTTAAAAAAAACTCCATATTTGATACAAAATATACTATTTGGGTGACACGTGCCCTAAAATCTCAGAATTCGCCACTATATAATTCTTCCATGTAATAAAAGACCACTTATACCCCAAAAGCCATTGAAATTTTAAAAAGTCTAAAAATAAAAAAATTAAAAGACTTTAAAAAAAAAAAAAAGAAAGAAAGTACTCAGTCTGTGCCTGGTGCCCAGAGCTGAGTTCTCCAGAAGCAGAATCTAAGGCCAGGATTCCTGGGAAAGAGATTTATTGGGAGGTGATCCCAGGAAAAGCCAGAAGGCAGTAGAAGGAAGTGAAGCAAGGATATCAGGAACATTACACCAAGAATGACTCTGGCTGAATCCCTCAGGGAGCTCTGGAAACAATTCAGACCCAGCTCGGAGGGAGGTGGCTGGTTAAGGGCTATCCCCAGGGGATATAAACTTCCAGGCACCTTGGCTTTTAGTGCATTCAGGTGAGGTAGGCTCCAGCAGGCTCACCTATAATGATATTTAGGTTCAGGTTACTTGGAGTGAATGCGCACTGGGAACCGAGTGGGAGAAAATGATGAGCGGAGATAATAGGCCTTAAGAAATCCCAGCATGGCACTGACCTCTGCCACAGTATATTAGTGTTGTTACAATGAGCATGCTATTTTTTAGAGCCTTCTGGAATAATAGAAAAGCAAGGTTCTAGCATTCAGAGCACCAGTTTCCCCAATTCCCTCGAGGCTTTCCTTCCTAGAGCTCATCTTCACTAAATAGCATGTGATGATGACTTCTCCTCTGAAAACCAGCCTCCTGAGTGGGCCTGCTGCCATTTGTCAACAGTGACTCAAGGGTTGTTTTCTCAGTTCCCTGAGGCACCTTGAAGGTAGCAGTAGTAATGTACTCTCACTCTTTTTCTCCCTCCCTCTCCACCCTCATCCGCTTCTTTCTCTCTGAAGGTCCTCACACTCAAAAGCCCTCTAGGTCTCTAGTGGAGACCAGCCTGGAGATGGTGGAGCCACAGGCACAGCAGAGAGGCCAGGCTGGGAGCAGAGGTGATTGGAGTCTTCCAGGTGAGAGGTGGTGGTGTTCTCAACACAGGAAGAGGGGAGAGCAGAGCGCCAAGTGGGTTGTTTGGAAGTTATTTGGTGGCAGTTGGCTATGGGAGGTGAGGCAGACAGGAGGTACTGAGGATCCCTGGCCAGGTTTCCCACTTGGACAAATGGGTAGATGGTGGGGACATTCACTGGAATGGCAAAGCAGAGGAGAAGCAGGTTTAGGAGTGAAAGACAAGCCCAATGTAAGACCTTTTCTATTTGAAATCTACAAAAGACAGGCAAATAAAACTGTCATCACGCAGAAGGCTCTTTGAGTCTGCAGCCCGGGAAAGTCAGCTTGGTGAAGCTATAAATTCAGATCTACTGAAAAGAAGCGAGTGAGGACCTCCCATTGAGGAAGAGCCAGCCTGTGGTGTGGTGTGGCCTCCCGGCTGGGACTTAAAGATGAGCACATGGAAAAGGCACATCTGGCTCCTGTCTCCGCAGCAGAGAGCACGGGCTTGCTCTCGTGCCACTTATCCTCATGTTCTTCCGTCAACCTTGGTGCTCCCGGCAATGCAGTGTTTAAAACATTTTGTTGAAAGGACATCCTCTTTGGAGAATGTGCTGAGCAGGCTCGGGTCTGTTACTCTCCTGACTACGCGGCTTCTCCCACCCCAGCCTCTACTCTGACACCGCTGGAGAATAGCCCTTTTTGGGTCTCTCTAGCAAAGACAGCTCAGGTACCGCTGCTTCCCTCAGCTCTGTCCTGCCTCTTTTCTCCAACACTCCTGACCCTGTCCCATCCCTGTCAGAGCAGGTGCATCACTGTCTGTCAAGGAAATGCATTCTGGAAAGAAGCTCCAGGTTGCAGAAGCTCTGCCACCTGACACAGAACTACTGCAGGGACCCTAGAGGCACAACTGTGACGGGCCCCTGTGTTAGGGTTCTTTAGAGGAACGAAAGTGGTAGGATACATGTACATATGAAAGAGAGTTTATTAAGGAGAATTGAGTCACACAGTCACAACATGAAGTCCCACAATAGGCCGTCCGCAAGCTGAGGAGCAAGGAAGTCAGCAGTGGCTCATTCCGAGTCCCAATGCCTTAAAAGTAGGGAAGCCAATGGTGCAGCCTCCATCCTGTGGCCCAAGGCCTGAGAGCCCCTGGCAAACCACTGGTGTAAGTCCAAGAATCCAAAGACTGAAGAATCTGGAGTCTGATATTCATGGGCAGGAAGCATCCAGCACAGAAGAAAGATAAAAGCCAGAAGAGTCTGCAAGCCAGCTTATTCTACCCTCTTCTGCCTGCTTTTTCTAGCCACACTGGCAGCCAAATGGATGGTGCCCACCCACATTGAGGGTGGGTCTTCATCTCCCAGTCCATTGACTCAAAGGTCAATCTCCTGTGGCAACACTGTCACAGACACACCCAGAACCAATACTTTGCATCCTTCAATCCAATCAGGTTAACACCTAATGTTAACCATCACAGCACCTTTTTTCCTTTCCTGGAGAGGAATCTGTAGCTCCCCCTCAGCAGCCCAGGCCTCCTTCCTGCTTTGAGAACGTCTCAAAGCTGACCCTACCCTCCGTTGGGCCCTGGCATGGCTCCCTCACTCTCAGGTGTGTGCCACAGACCTGTCTCTGGGTTGAGGACACTGGAGGTCTTGGGCATCAGGAAATGGGCTCCTAGGGAGAATCTGGTGACCCCGTTTGTTCATCAGAGCCCTGCGGCACAGAGGGCCCCTGATGGGTAAGGCTGGGACTTCTCAACAGACATGTGAAGGGGACAAGGGACACTGTCATACCTGGGGATCAGTGAAATCCTCTTGAACGAAGTAATGTCCCTTGTGAGTCTTGACCATGTGAGTAGAATTACCCAGATTGAGAGAGGGCAAGGGAAAAAAAGACCATTCCAGGCAGAGGGAATTGCATAAACCAGGCCCAGAGGACAGAAGGAAGGTGGCCATTCAGGGATTTCCTTTGGTTGGAGCATGAATTCACAAAGAGGAAAATGAGGTGTGTGTCCCAGGAAGTTAAGGCAGGCTAGGTCATGCAGGCCCCTCATACAAGGGAAGTGGGTGCCAGGGAGGGAGGATGGATTCTGGAAAGGCAGGGATGCACACTTGGAAGGGGTTTGATCAAGGAACTAATCTGATCGTGTTTGAACTTTAAAAGGTGGTTTTGGCTGCCGAGTGGAGAATGGATTGAGGCTCAATTTTGGAAACAGGGCAATGCGGAGGGAGAAGAGGTGTCAGCTACTGATGTTTAAGTAATAATGAGTGCAGCCTCACCAGGGTGGTGGATGGGGATGAAGAGAAGTGGTTGGATTTCAAAAGTGTTCAAGAACTAGAGTGGAGTGAATCAGGCAACTGAATAGATGTGAGAGGCAAGTCACAGCGGGGAGTCAAGGAGATCATTGAGAGTTTTGAGCTGGACAACTGTGAGGCGATGGGACTCTTCACTGCGATAGAAAGTCAGAAAGCAGGTGAGAGTGGGGTGGGACATGATCTTGCGTTTCTACCAACTGCGTTAACCATCTGATCTTCATGCATGCCGATAGCCAGTTGTTGCTTGTAGCTTGCAGTTTGCAGCTTGGTCTCACGCTGCTTCCTCCAATATCCTTTCATCTGTCTGAGTATTCCTGGCAATGTCATGTTTAAACATTTGGTTGAAAGGGCTGGAGTGCATTTGTTCAGCCCAACCCATACCCTCCCATCCTCATTACTCAAGACACATAGACTCAAACTCCCAATAGCCAACACCTGTATTGCCTTGCCTGATGCTTTTCTCTTGCTGGGAATTAACGTATTCCAGGAGCACCTCCTAACCAATGACGTTTCATGGTTGGTAGTTGTGTTTAAATACCCCGGCTCCCTCATCCCTCAGGCAGGATCACTCTATAAGGGTGTGTTCTCCACGCCCTCTCTGAGATCCTCAGCAGGATTAACTCTACTCACTCACTGGGGAAGCTGGCCTAGAATGCTCGCGTTGTTGACCATCTTCTCTTCCCAGCTCTCTTCTCCACAGTCTTGTTGTCTTCACTTCCTGATCAGGGCCTGTTTGGGGAATAATCCAAACCAAAACATTAGCCCATGGATGAGAACAACTGTGGGACAGAGTAGGGTTGTCCCACTGTCTCCACTAGACACGGTGGAATACATAAAGAGAATCTATTAAACAGGATGAAGGAGAAGGTCAACAACTAAGGGTTGGACTGAGACACTTTCTGAAAGGAAGCCAAGAAGGCTCAGTCTAGAAAGTGGGAGAAGGGAGTCTCAGGAGTTGACCAGCTGGGCAGCGTTGTCCAATTCCACCAAGCCACAAAGTCATGTGAGATAAGAACTGAACTGCCCCTACCAAGGTGAGCATTGTGGAGGTCACTGATGAACTGGGTGGCAGCAGTGTCAGAAAAGCAATATAGAAGAATTCAAGCTGTGGTAAGTTGAGGGAAATGAGCAAATATAGATGCTCACTTTGTTTTCTCCTCCTCCCGCTACTCAACTCCTTCCCCTCTTTGACCACAGGGAGAACTCCCTCTTTCCCTCCCAGTTCTTTGTGCCGTCACACCACAGGGCCTTTGAACATTTTTGTTCCTCTGCCTGGAATGGCTTCTCCTGCCCACTCATCTTCCTGAACTCCTTCAAATTCTTTAGAATTTTCCTGATGCCCAAAACATGATTAGCTTCCTTCACTACTTCTCTAAAGTGGTTACTTTGCTTAAAAGCATTTATCTCAGATTGCGCTTTCCCTCTTCTTATTCTTTATCCATCTTGCCCACTCAATTTTAAGCTCTGCTATGCTCGCCATCACATCCCCCCAGTGCCTTGCCCGGTGCTCTCTGACATAATAGAAATTCAATAAGTATTTATTGAATGAATGAGCACTTGTCCTGGTTGACTTCGCCACTCTTGATAACCCTGGACTGAAAACAAGGATTTTCAACAATGTGCACCATCCCACTTTTTAATTTTTCTACTTATTAGATTAGTGCAAATGTAATTGCAGTTTTTGTCATTACAAGTAATTGCAAAAACCTCAATTATGTTTGCACCCACCCAGCAGAATTGTATGCAAAGCCTATAATAATTCTCTCCCCAATTTCTCTGGTTTTATGTGCCATTTTATTCTGGTTTCCAGCCTGTTCAGTTTCCTGTTGGACAGTTGCAGGGTCTACCCCTCCTGGCTAGGATTATGAAGCCAGTGGGCTCTCTTGGTAGCTTTGGCTATGAATAGTCGAAACCAATCCATTGCTCAGCTCTCAGAGCCTGAGCAAACTTTAATTACAGAAAACCTGGATATCATGGGAGACATTTCTAAGCTTTTCAAACTATAGGACCCATCTGGAAAATTTTAAAAAGTTTAGCCATGTGGTGTGTTCCGTGTTACATAACCTATGCTTAATACTCCTGTTCGTGTTCCCAGACATTACCAAAAATATTTCAGGAGACTTTTACCCCAATGTATCTGGAGATCTTATAGAAAGCCTCCTCAAAATATTCATATTTATGCCCAGGTTCAACATGTGAATGCTTCCATCACTTTCCTCTTTGAACACTCATGTGGGAATAGAGTCTGCTCTCTGAAGAGTCCTTTAGTCTTTGGCCTGCCCCCATGTCAGGTGGTAATCACCATTTTAAAACATTAAGATTAGTGCAATAAAAAAGATTTATGAATATTGTTTCTTTTTATAGCAGGTCATAATGTGAGCTGGAGAACAAACAGTATGGTTTCATTCCAGCACCTTACTGTAAACAAGAATGCCGGTTGCATGTTGTGGAAAATATTAGTTAGAGATGCTGGTTTGAAAACCAGTATTATTGAGAATGGTTTTGGCCATAACTCTCCAGACACCCTGAATTTGTGAAGAATCTGTTCTGGAGAGTAAGGATCATGAATTTTATAAGCGTTGTATTGTTCACAATCAGTAGCATTATCCAAAAATTTTAAAAATATGCTATTACAATGTAAACCCCAAAACACTAAAGTGGCTCATATTAAGAAGAAAGGTAAGTCCTTTTCAAACTTTCTAGAGTCAGAGTTTACAAGGTTTGAGTTTTCTCACGGCTAGTCACTTCTCTACAAGCCCAGTATGGCCTTCATCTTTGTCCCTCCCTGAAACGATGTTTTCAAAAGTCACTGGAGTGTTCAATTCAGTAGCCTCTCTTTGCCATCTTTGCAGTATTCTGACATCATTGACCCATTCTTCCCTGACATTCTCTCTTCCTTTGACATCAGCCAGAAAAAATTCCAGAAGGCTGTGTAACTACAGTTAAGGGCAAAGACTAGATTCAGCCAGGTTATCAGGATTCCAATCTCAGCGCTATACTTAACTAGCTATGGGACTTTGGGCAAGTTAATTAACCTCGTTCTCATCTGTAAAGTGGGAGTTAGGGTAGTGCTCACCTCCTGGAGTGGCTGTCTGTCCCCTGCCTGTTAACCTGGTCAACTTTGAGAGCCAATGTTTAATTTTGATGCCTGAGCTAAGCTGTTGATTGCTCTCTTTCTGGAGTCTTGATTAAGAAATCCTTTCCTATCCCAAAGTCATAAAGATATTGTCTACACTTTGTTCATTAATTCTGTACTTTTAACTTTCACATTTTATTTTTATTCCATATAGAGTTTATTTTTTATTTGAAGAGAGGTAGCAATTAAATTTTAATTTTCCATAGAGTAAGGTTATTTACCAAATAATCAATTCTTTCTCTCATTGATTTGTGATGCCATTTTTGTAAAATGCCGAGTTCCCAGAGACTGCCAGGAGTCCACGTGAATATTCTGATTTGCTCCCTTTGTCTTCTGTCCTCCCCCCTATTTTATTGCCATGCTATTCTAATTACTACTGCTTTTTAATATTTCTTAATACCTGGCAGGAAGAATTTCATGCTCTTCTCTTTCAAAATATTTTTTAATATCTACAGACCATTATCTATCCATAAATGTTTTAGAATCTATATTTTTTATAAAAATAAACCTTTTATAAAAATAATCAGAATTGCATTAATTTTCAACTGAGTTTGGGGTGTATTGATATCATTCTAATGTTGAATTACCCCAACCCTGGGCATGATCCTTATGTAGGTCTTCTTTTATGTTCTAGAATAAAATTTAACATTTTTC
>CAUYLG010069568.1:0-45568 GCA_963573385.1 Cacajao melanocephalus | reverse complement strand
TGGGGAGAGATAGCATGGGAAGAAAAGCCAGATATAGGTGAAGAGGAGGAAAGCAGCAAATCACACTGCCACGTGTGTACCTATGCAACAATCTTGCATGTTCTTCACATGTACCCCAAAACATAAAATACAATAAAAATTTAAAAATAAAAAAAAGAATTAAAAAAAAGTATAATTTTAAAAAATAATAATTTTCTACAGCTCAAAAGAGCATCATATTACTAACAAAAAACATCTATTAAAATTATTATGCATTCAGTAAGACTGACGGTCTGAACTTCCCTAGAGAGGCCTGCAGTATTTTCATTGCTGATAAACGAAGTGAATAAGACTATACCACACATTGCTGATGTTCTGTAACCAATAAAAGTATTTCTTGTTCTGATTCATTTTGATTCTAGTTGACATTACTCTTTGATTTTTTTTCCTATTTCTAATTAAAGCTAGTTAGAATTAAAGCTCTCTGTCATTCAGCATTTGGCAACACAATAAAGACATTCTCTAAACTGCAACATTTAAACATGTACTGTTTTCAGCCAATTCTTCAGGTAACGATCAAACTTCAAGGACACAAATCATATCCTATAATTTAAAAAGTGAAATTCCAAATATTAGTTGCTGAAGCTCAAAAACTGAGTCTTATTAAAACTCAATGAGACCACATATACAAACATGAGGTCTGCCTGGTTCCAACAGAACTTGAGATAAGATGCTAGGAGATTGAACAGCAGTGCTTTCATTGGAAGCTTGGACAGAGTATACTGTGTCCAAAAAAAAAAAAAATCACCAATAAAAGGATTTTAAACATGGCAAAAAGTAAATGTTGGAGAGGTAATTGGAGTCATATGACAATGAGCAAATCTAGCTTTCCTAATTTAATATAAACAAGAAGAAAAAGTGAACCCTATGCTGCCTCCATTGCCCTCTCCGGCCCCTCAAACAAGCTGTCTTAGAGAAATGCCTGCTACTCCCTAGGCTCAGTTTACCCCTCACTGTTTCGCTACAATCTGGCTTGCCTCCCCATAATCTGAATCTTCTTGTCCCCATCTACAGGTGACTGAAATTGCTCCCACGGATACCCTCCGCCCTTTTCTTGTTTGACTTCTGCATCACTTGAAAGTCTGATGGCTAGCTGGGTGCGGTGGCTCACACCTATAATCCCAGCACTTTGGGAGGCCGAGGTGGGAAGATCATGAGGTCAGGAGTTCGAGACCAGCCTGGCCAATATGATGAAACCCTGTCTCTACTAAAAATATAAAAATTAGCTGGGCATGATAGCGGAGGCTTGATTTGGGAGGCTGAGGCAAGAGGTTCACTTGAACCTGGGAGGCGGAGGTTGCAGTGAGCTGAGATCGCCTCATTGCACTCCAGCCTGGGCAACAAAAGCAAAACTGTCTTAAAAAAAAAAAGTCTGATGGCTTTTTCTTTGAAACACTTGCCTCTCTTGGCTTCTTCAACAGCAGTCTCTTCTGGTTTTCTTCATACTTACCTCACAGCTCCTTCTCTATTTTCCCCTTGTCTATGACTTAGGAGTAAGTCTTCTTGCAGATTATGTCTCACATCCTCTTATCTTAAACACCCAGATCTCCAGAACTGCTGTCATGTCCAGGGTCTCAGCAACAGCACCTCCATGGGAATGACTTCCACAACCTAACATCCTGCTCTTGTCAACTATCTTCCTGATAGTTTTACCTTAGTGTCTTAAAGGCAACACAGCTAATACTGAGCTGACGATTTCCCTCTTCCCAGGTCAACCCTTCAAACCTGTTCTTCCTCCTTGATATTTCCTATATCAGAGAAAAGAACCATTAACCTCTTGTCACCCTCTTCTCCCTACAGCCACTTTGGAGGCCCTGCCACCCCAAGTTAATATGTAAAACATGCTGACAGCTTTCATTATGTGCACTGAAAGCTCTGTTACGCAAACACCTAAATAGCATCTGCATTTGTCCGTTTGCCTCCAGTCGCCTCTTTCCAATCCATTCTTCAAATGCTGTCTTATACACAAGAGTCCAAAGGCTTTTATACACACAAGTGAGTCCATCACACTCCCGCTTAAAAGGCAATCACTGACATGACAAAATTTATCCCAAGGAAATAATCAGATCTGAATACAAATTTGCAAAGCTGTTTATCACATTATTTGTAATAGTAAAAAAAAAAAAATGCAAGCAACTTAAAATTTAACCCATTATGAGACATTTAAGTACAATAAACCATAATCACCTTTTGGGCCATTATATGTAGTCATTAGAAGTTAGTTTTCAAAAAACTTTCAACAGCATGGCCTGGAAAATGCTGGCATACAATATTACACTAGAAAAAGTACAATACAAACTATATTTTGCAATAAAATCATGCCTTTCTTATGAGCCTATGCATAGAAACATACTTGGTTAGAAATATACTAAAATTATACCAATATACTAAATTATATTAATATACTAAAATTTTAACAGCAGTTATTTCTAGTTGATGAGATTAAAGGTGATTTATATTTCTTCCTTCCTATTTTCTCTATGTTCTATTTTTTTTTTTCTTTTTTTTAGATGCAATCTTGCCCAGGCTGGAGTGCAATGGCGGAGTCTTGGCTCACTGAAAATCTTTGGCTCACTGCGTCCTGGGTTCAAGTGATTCTCTTGCCTCAGCCACCCAAGTAGCTGGGATTACAGGCACCTGCCACCACGCCCACCTAATTTTTGTATTTTTAGTAGAGATGGGGTTTCACTATGTTGGCCAGGCTGGTCTCGAACTCCTGACCTCATGATCCGCCTGCCTTGGCCTCCCAAAGTGCTAGGATTACAGGCGTGAGCCACCGTGTCCGGCCTTGTGCTAATATTTTTAAAAGGAGTATACATTCATTCTATAAATTGGGGAGGGGGATAGACATTTTTAGGAATACTGGCTTCTCACTGAATTCAGGATATAATCTAAAATGCTTGGCATGATAAACACAACCCTTGTGATGAGACCCTGTCTGCTGTGCCAGCCTCATTTCTAGCCACTTCACACACACAACACACCTGGCATAAAACAGCCTTCAGTTCCTTAAACAGGCCACATTCACTCATGCATCTATCCTAGCTCCTCCTCCATGGAGTCCTCTCCCTTCCTGGTCAATCTGGCCAGCTCCTCAACTTCTAGGAAATCCTTACCTGGCCCGTGACTCCTGACCTCTTACCTTCATCTGCAGGTTAAGTACTCCTGGCCTGAACTACCAGAGTCCTTGTCATAATCATCCACTGGCCCATCTTCTCCATGAGTCTGAGAAGAACGTCAGAGCAGCAACTTTGCCTTATTGTTGTATTCTTGGTCAATGACCAACCTGTTACAGGTGCTCAACACACACTTCATAACTAGAATGCTTTTTAAAGGCTTTAAAGTTCTATTGCTTTGGGCTACATATTATATTATTATGTCTGTTGCCACAGCTCTACTTCTGGCCCTTGAGTTACATACCCCTAAACATGTTCTTTATCATTTATAATCTTCCTTTATCTACATCTTGGACAAGGTACAGGTAGAACCTGTATGTTTTGAGTCAATGCACAGAAGAATTTTCTTATAGTTAGAGCTGTCTGAAAATGGAATAGATGGTCTAGAGAAGTCTCTTTCACCAGAACTATTTATATACAGAGAAGCTGGTCATAGGATAGGGATATTAAAGAAAGGACCAAAGTTCTTTCAAATTCTGCAATTCCAGAGAAACAATTCCCAGCTCCTAAGCATAACTTTTAAGGCCCTCTCTCAGCTCAAGGCCAGATTCTTCTGGCCTCTCTTATCTTCTACAGGATTAAATTCTAGCCTTGTCAAACCAGACTATTACACACCATTCCCAGAACTCTTTCTACAGTTACTTGCCACCATGTTTCTGCTTGAACCGTTTTCACCACCTGGAATACCTTTCCCCCTCATTTACAAGGCAGCCTGTCAAAATCACCCCACCCTCCAAAGCCCAGATCAAATGCCACCTCCTAAAGTCACAGCATCATAGAAAGTGAGAGCCAAAAGAGTCTGTGGAGATCATTCAAACACCCTCCTCACTTTACAGATGAGGTCTCTCCCACCCCCGCCCCACTAAAAAACAATAAAGGCTGCAAGTTTAAGTCGTTCAGCCAAGTTAGTGCTAGGATTATGATTCAAACCCAGTCATCAGCAGCAAATCCAAATTTCAACACATTAGAACCCTAGTTTCTGGTTGTCCATAACTAAACCATTTTGCTTATGCTTCTCACATAATACTATCATATTATCTTTGTATTTTGTTTACATGAATTTAAGAAGATAGCTGTATTACAGAGGAAAGAGTCCTATATTTAAAGTTATTCCTGAATTGAAATCCAACTTCTGCCACTTACTACCTGTGTGAGTTTGCACAAATTATTTAACCTCTCTGAGTTTTGGTTTCTTCATCTCCTGGGTCTTAGCTCATACAGTATCTTCTCAAACTCTCTCGACCTCTCTACATAGTGTCACCACCCACCTTCTCATATCACCATTTTCCATTGTTTCTATCACATTTGGAAATCACCTTATTTATGTGGCTGAATGTTAGATAATCCAAAAAGCAAAACTAAAAATAATTAAATATAGGGTGAGAGGTGGGGGTCTAGTTTTATTCTTTTGCATATGAATATCCAGTTTCCCCAGCACCATTTATTGAAGAGATTGTCCTTTCTCCAATGAGTGTTCTTGGCACCTTTGTCAAAATCAGTTGGCTGTAGAAATGTAGATGAATTTCTGGCTTTTTTATTCTGTTCCATCAGTTTGTGTGTCTGTTTTGATGCCAGTACCATGCAGTCTGGGTTACAATAGCTTATAGTATGATGCCTCCTGCTTTGTACTTTCTGCTTAGAATTCCTTTGGCTATTTGGGGTCTTTTGTGGTTCCGTACAAATTTTAGGATTCTTTTTTCTATTTCTGTGAAGAATGTCATGGGCATTTTGATAGAGATTACAGCAAAACTGTAGATTGCTTCCAAAAACCTCAATGTAAGATCCAAGACTGTAAAACTACTAGAAGAAAACATGGGGGAAATGTTTCAGAACATTGGTTTGGGAAAAGATTTTATGAATAAGACCTCAAAAGCACAGGTAATGTAAGCAAAAATAAACAGTATTATATCAAACCACAAAGCTTCTGCACAGCAAAAGAAACAAGAGTAAAAAGCAACCTATAGAACAGGAGAAAATATTTGCAAACTGCTTATCTGAAAGGGGATTCATGTCCAGAATATACAAGGAACTCAAACATCTCAACAGTAAAACATCAATCTAATTTAAAAAACAGTCAAATTATCTGCACAGATACTTCTCAAAAGAAGACAAATAGCCAACAAATATATGAAAAATGTTCAACCTCACTAATTACCAGAGAAATACAAATCAAAACCACAATTTAGTATCATCTCCCCCAGTCAGGATGGCTATTGTAAAAAAGATTAAAAAAATAAAAAAAGAAACTCTGGGGAGAATGCAGAAAAAAGGAAATTCTTACACACTTTTGGTAGTAGGACTGTAGACTAGTACAGCCACTATGGAGAACAGTATGGAGGTTCTTCAAAAAACTACAAATAGAATAACCATATGATCTAGCAATCCCACTACTGGGTATTTCCAGTAGGACAGAAAATTAGTATATCGAAGAGACACCTGCACCCACATTCTTACTACAGCACTATTCACAATAGCCAAGACATGGAATCCACCTCGGTGTCCAACAACAGATGAATGGATAAAGAAAGCGTGGCATATACACACAATGGAATATCATCCAGCCATAAAAAAAGAATAAAATCCTATCATTTGCAGCAAGATGGATGGAACGAACTAGAGGACACTATTATGTTAAGCAAAATAAGCCAGGAACTGAAAGTTAGTCACTGCATGTTCTCATTCATGTGGAGAAGCAAAGTTGAGCTCCTAGAACTAAAAAGTAGAACAGAGGATACTAGAAGCTGGGAAAAACAGGGGAAGGGAGGAATATAGAGAGAGTTATTAAAAGATACAAAATTACAGCTCCATAGAAGGAATAACTTCTAGTGTTCTGTATCAGTGTAGGATGACTACATTTAACTTTAATTACAAAAACAGGCAGGAGACTAGATTTGGCCCACAGGCCTTAGTTTGCCAACTCCTGGTTAATAGGAATAAAATGTAAAAGCCAAAATGTCTTCAAAAAAGAAGTTTTATAATGATACTATATTCTAAAAACATAACATCTCTTATACACAGCTGGTTTGGCAGACTGCAGCAAAATGGAAAAAGCCTACTGTACAACCCAGCACCTCTTCTCCCAGCTACATTCCCTAGAGACTGCTTAGTCCACTATCTGTTTAGTCCACTATTTATGATGGAGTTTTCCTCATCCATAGTGAATATTCCCACACTGGGATATTCCCATTGTAAACTGGTGACAAAATAGCATTTTTGCTATTCAACAGAAAAAAGAAATGGGTTAGAACTTAAGATATCTTAATGTGGACAAACATCAAGCACTTTTGTCTTTTTTTTTCCGTATCTAAAATAATTATTCATTCAGTAAACAATAATCATTTATTCGGTAAACATTTACAAATACAAAATCCTTGCTATATGTCAGGCATCAGGACACATAGTTCATTAAGACTGACCCCTACCTATCACATAAAAGATAAGCAATCCTTTTTTTTTTTCACAGAAGTGGCAAATGACTCTTATTCTTAAAGGCAATTCATAGAAGACAAGAAATTACACTTAGAACCCCAGTAGTTAGAAAGGTAAGATGAATACATAAGGCTGAGATCAACTGCATATACAAGTCCCCAAAATCAAGCAGTTTTCAGTGAAGTACACTATATCTGTTCTGAAATCGGAAATAATTAAATCTAAAAATGCACAAAAAACAATACAATGTATAGTTTATGGGCTATATTATGGAAATGTCAGAAAACAAACCGAGGGTTGGGTGCAGTGGTTCACGCCTATAATCCCAGCACTTTGGGAGGCCAAAACAGGTGGATCAGTTGAGGTCAGGAGTTCGAGACCAGCTGGCCAACATGGTGAGACCCGTCTCTACTAAAAATACAAAAATTAGTTATGTGAGGTGGCATGCGCCTGTTATCCCAGCTATTTGGGAGGCTGAGGCAGGAAAATTGCTTGAACTTGGGAGGCAGAGGCTGCAGTGAACCAAGATCACACCACTGCACTCTAGCCTGGGCAAGAGAGAGAGACTCTATCTCAGACAAAAAGAGAGGGGAAGGTAGAAGAGGGGAAAAGAGGGCAGGGGGAGAGGAGAGGGGCAAAGGAAAGAGGGGAAGGAAAAGAAAAGAAAGAAAACAAAATGAAAAAACAGACTCACTGGTGCCTCAGGGAACGTGAATGTGAGTGGTGGTCAGATGAGGGCCACAGCTTTATATTGTTTTACTTCTTGTAAGAAAAGAAGGTGAAAAAGGAACAATAACAACAAAAAATAAAAATGAAAGAAGGTGAATGAAAAAATGCAAAAATTTTACCTAATTTGTTACTATGTATTACCACTTATTTTAAATTCTAGGTAGTGCAGCCACGATTTTTATACAACATTCTGCATACTTTTTTTTTTTTTTTTTGAGACAGAGTCTCGCTGTGTCACCAGGCTCGAGTGCAGTGGCATGATCTCGGCTCACTGCAATCTCCACCTACCAGGTTCAAGTGATTCTCCTGCCTCAGCCTCCCCGAGAGCTGGGATTATAGGCATGTGCCACCACACACAGCTAATTTTTGTATTTTTAGTAGAGACAGGGTTTTACAACATTGGCCTCAATCTCCTGACCTCCAGATCTGCCCGTGTCAGCCTCCCAAAGTGCCAGGATTACAGGTGTTAGCCACCGTGCCCAGCTTGCTTTTCTTGTTTTTCTGTTTTTGAGATGGAGTCTCTTGCTCCGTTGCCCAGGCTGGAGTGCAGTGGTGTGATCTAGGCTCACTGCAACCTCCGCTTTCCAGGTTCCACCATCCCTGGCTATGCTATATATGAACAGTTTTCATTTTTAGTTGCACAACAGATCATAACTCAGTTTATTTATTTTAAAATAACGTACCAAATAAATACTTGGTAACATAATTAGCCTTTCTATTACGAAAAGACCACAGTTCCCATATCAAGCTTTGAATGAAAGCATATGATAAATATAAAGGCCTGTTTTCTATCAGTTAAGTCATTCTAAATAAATCTTTAAACATGCTCACTATCTAGCATAGTTCTGTTTATTTATTGCCCGCTATCTTCTCCACACTGGTAATTGCTTTCTCCTGGCAGCAAGAAATTTATATGCCCTGTTTTGCCCAAATATTACAGCTCACATAGAATGAAAATGCTAACTCTCCTATGATTCCTCTAATACCTATGGGGAAGAACATGGGATGGGCCAAGGATAGAATTTCAGTTTCAATTTTACATCATCTGGCTATTGTCAGTTCAAGTTTATTTCAATGGAAGAATTTGAGGCACTTCTGAGGTTAACATTTATGAGCTCAAATGGGAAAAAAAGGCAGAGTTAATTCACTGGATTTGAAATACTCTATGGACATAATTTAGAACTACGGTCTGTATGCTTTTTCTCAGCTGACTTACAGGATGAACACAACAGTTTAAACCTTTCAAGTTTGATTTGTATCTATTTAAACATTTTATTAGTTTAGCTATGCATGTATTGTTCCTTGAGTGAAAAAGGCAATGGGACAATTCTTACATATTTTAAGGCAGAGGTAACTAAAAGAGATCCTCAGCCAGATTCCTACTGAGGTCAATGCAAGCTTGGACTAATTAAAGTTTATAGAATTTGGCCTGTATTATATTCAAAGAGCAGATACTATTTTGTTATAGTTGCAAGTTTGACATTATTTAAGTATAGTTTCAAATACAGGAATAAATAGAAAATAAAAAAGACACTCAATATTGCATGGTTATTATTTTGTCTATAATTTTTACTGACACTAAGGGCCATGAACGGGAAGAATGAATTGTTTACCGGAGTCCTTAGAGGCCCACGAGAGTTCCATTTATACAGATGACTATAAAATGCAGTCCTGAGAGGCTTAAACGTACAAATAAGAAAATGTCATTTTCACAACTAATCTAAAGACAAATATTAAGCTGCATCTATTGAAAAGAAACATGGTCAATACATAATCTGCATGGATAGTTAACTAGTTCTTCACTGAACTGAGCACATTATATAAATGCATCCATCATTGAGAACTAAGAAGTAACAGTTGCAGGCATGCTGATGATCTTCCAATGAGAGTTTAATATCTCCCAAAGACTCAAAGGGCTAGAAGGTTATCTAAATAATTATCTACTTTTCCTGTCAAAACTGTGATCAGTTTAGTCTAAAGAGGAAGCTTTTTCTTAAAAATTAAAATGAATGTAAAAACAAAAATTAAAAAATAAAAAAAATTAAAATGAATGAGACAAGCTTTGCATTTACGCACAGCCCAACAAAAATGTTTTCAGTGTAAAACTTTGTTTTCCGTTTGTTTCTTAATCAGACAAAAACAATAAGCAAACCTGGTCAAAATTTGGAAATCTTCAAAGATTGTCCTCCACCTCTACCTGCCTCAGTGACAATTCTTTACCTAACTTTAAGACATCTAAGAACTTTCCAAAATCAAAGGTCTGAGAGCACCACTGTTTTATCTATGTTATTAGGGGGGAAATTTCTGTACTCTAAACTCCATGGCAAACTGCAGTTTCACAAATCCCAGAGTGAAGTTGTTGGAGATGAGGGCAGGAAAGAAGCTGGTCTCATGCTCTCTTGGGGAAAAGAATGATTTATACCCTCCTCAAAACTGATGGGTAACTCTGAGTAAAACATTTCTTTCTCATCTTAAACAGCTTAAAATAGGGTTGTGCCCTAGCCCGGAGATCATGAACAAACCCGAGAAATTTGATGCATGTTTTGAATGGCTTGGAAGCAGGCCTACAGACAGAGGGCGATAAGCATTCCTCCCTCTCTGTGATGACATGGCACGGCTCTCCTGTGCCAAGAGTGGCCTCAACAAGCAGCTAACCACACTGGCCAACAATTACTGTCAGAAAGGACTTTTTATGCCAAAACCACTATCATTATGTTTGGCAGTCATCCTTCCGCATTCGCATGGGTAATAGTAAATAATTCTATTCAGTAGATTAATGCATATGGTTATCTGGGGCACAGTTAACAAATATTCATGCTGGCAGGCATCTCATAACAGGGTCATGCTGAAAGTTAACTACTATGGAAGATTCTTTTACGGCAATAGGCGGAAGATTGGTACTCCAACCTCTGACACTCAACTTTCACTTTGCCTTCTAACATTCTCTTTGCTCCTCAAGTCCTTCCACTGAACCCTCCTAGAATATGAGTCCATTAAATAGATATTCCCCAACACATCCACATGCTATTTACAGAACACTAGCCTGAGTTACTGCTTCTTTTGCAGCTGTTGAGTTACCCTAAAAACCTTTTGCCTATGAGGCAGGATGTAGGGCTGGCTTCTCCTCATTGCCCAAAGTGCATCCAGATTAATGCTCAGCTCTTGGGCAGTAGTTCTTGCTCCTCAGAAGTTCATGCCATCATGTTGCCAGCACCTGTGAGTATTTTCTTACCACGTTTTCTACCAGGTAACAGACCTGCACACACTGAAGATTTTGGCACCCATCTCCAAATTCTCACTCTTTACCTTAAGCTTTACCCTCCACAAAGATAATTTCAGTCTACGTGAACATCCCATCTAGCAACCTAGACTCTTAGTGTTTTACCTTCTAAAAATAAGAAGACTATCTATCCATTGTAATTAAGCAACCCAATACAATAGCCAAACTCCAGACATTGACATTATCTAGACATGGTCCTCTAAAATTCAACTATGCAATGCTCTGACCATAACATTCTACTCTCCAGTTATCTCACACCATTACTCCCACCAAACTTCCTCTTTAATTTCACTGAGACCACCAGTGCCTTGTCCTCTGTAATTTTTTGCCGTTATCTTTCTTGGGCCATTCTCATTACTGTAGAAATTCTTCTTTTAGCCCCCGTGTTATCACACTCTCCTGGTTTTACTCCTGCCTTTCCAGCTGCCCCTGCTCAGAAGCCACTGGATGCTTCTCCTCTGTCAACGTTGGAGACCACTGGGACTCACTTCTTAATCTTCTCTCTTCTCTATCTCTCCACATACACGACCCTATTCAACATCATGGCTTTAAATCCTATATATGTTGATAACTCCCACACTCCTCACCTCTGAGTTCCAGGTCAACATCCAATTTTCTTCCTAAAATATCTACCTGGAGCTATAATAGGTATCTGAAACTCTACATGACACAAGTAGAATGCCCACTGTACCATTTAAAACCTGTTCCTCTCCTAGTCATCCTTCTTTCAGTAAATGGTATGACCACCACCAAGTTGATCCAGCTAAAAAGCTGTGCACTTTTAACTTTTCCCTGATTATACCATTTCTTTTTTCTGCAGCCAATCTATTCAGCAATTCATTTTACAAATAGTTATTGAGTAGTTGCTGTCTATCAGGCACTATTCTACCATAAAAAAATTCTTGTCGTCATGAAAATGACATTCTAGTGAAACAGAAAATAGGCAAATAAAAAAAAATCATAGACTGTCAGATCATGATAAATTTTGAGGAGAATAAAGCAGGGAAATTGGTTTATGAATGCTGGTACAGCACAGGCAGATGTGATTTTTAAATAGAGCAACCAGGGAAGGTAGGATTGCAAAGGTGACATTTAAACAGAAACTGATAACAGAGCAAGTCATGAGGGTGTCTGGAAGAGAAGCATGCTGGGGAAAGGTTCCAATAGTGTACAGTTTCTGGGGTGGGAATGAGTCTGGTGTAGTCAACACATACAAGGCGGCCAGCATGGCTGGAGCTCAGTGAACACAGCAGCTAGACTGTGGACAGCCTTGTAAGCCACTTTTAGAGTTTAAACTCTGAGTGAGATGAGAGGTCCCTAGAAGGTTTGAAGTCAAAGAGTAACATTATCTTACTTATGGAGTCTTCAATGGCTCCATTCTCTGCTATGTGGAGAGTAGGATTAAGAGTAGAAGCAGAAAGGCCAGTTAAAAGGGAAGGCTGTTAGTACACTCCAAGCAAGAGATGATAGTTTAAACCAAGGGGAGGGTGTTGAGATATATATGTCCAAATATATCTCAAATCCAACCACTTCTTCACTGCCACTCCCAAATCCAAACCCTCTTCAGCTCTTGCCTGGAATACTATTAATGACTGCTTAACTGGCCTCCTGCCTCATTCCTGCTCTCCATTCTTGAGAATGTCCCTTAGTAAGATCCCATCCCTCTTTTGTTGTAGACACTTCAAAAGCTTCCCATTGTACTTACAATGAAATCTAAACTCCTTACAAAACTACACAGCCTTAAATGACATGGTTGCTGCTTGCCTTTTCAAATTCATCTCATTCTGACCTTCCCTTTTGTTACTTTGGCCTCCTTTCCATTCTTGCTAAACTCTGGTTCCCAGTCTCAGGACCTCTGCATTAGTTCCTCCTCTGATAAGACCTTCATGTGGCTGGCTCCCTCTCACCCTTTAGATCTCTGCAAAAATATGACCTCCTAGGGAGGCCCTCCCTGAGCATTTATCTAAATTAGGCCCTCCTGCTACCTATCATGGCAGCCTATTTTGTTTCTCTATAGCACTTACCATTAACTGTAACTGTCTTTATCATCCATGACTCCCCTCCCCATGCTGGTAGGGATGTTGTCTGTCTTGGTGTCAGGCATTCTACAGATGCTTGCTTTTAAAAAAGAATGAATCCATCATCCCTTCTTACCCTTCCTCTCCTTTCTCCTTTCACCAACCTAGAGCCCATGGCCCATCGCCTTCCCATTACCTTGCCAATTTCTCAAGTTCCTGACTTCCTCATGTCTTTTCATTCCACTCACATAGCAAAAACACCCTGACCTTCGATCAACCCACATGTCTATCATTTCTGTTCCAACATTCAGGCCAAAGGGTATAACTATGAAGTATAGAGGAACAACTAAAGTATATTGATCTCTGACCTCTACTGGGCCAAAACTGCCCAGTAAACCTCCAGGATTTACCTCTCTGGTGACTTCTCTCCTGCAAATTCCACCACTCCTTTCATACTTTTAACCTACTTCCGCTCAGTTAACTCCCAGCAGATGGCCCTGTCTTCTATCTAATCAAGTAAACAAAAGTCAGCAGGCAGGAACCCTGTCACTCTTCACCTCTACCACACCTCTCCACTACAGGCCCCACTTGCATGCAGATCCATCTTCCTAGCCCTACCAGCCACACAGGGAATCCTCTTTGTCTTTGTCTGCTCAGCCTGCTATCAGAGAATGTCACTGTACATCTTAAACAACAGAAATCTATTTCTCACAGTTCTGGAGGCTGGGAAGTCCAAGATGCAGGTCTTGGCAGATTTGGTTTCTGGTGAGGGCCCTCTTCTTGGTTTGCAGAGGGCCACCTTTTTGCTGTATCCTTAAATGGCACAGAGAGACCCTCTCCTGTCTTATCGTATAAGGGAACTAATTCTATATGTAAGGGCTCTACCCTCATGACCTAATTAGCTCCCAAAGGGCCCCATCTCCAAATGCCATCACAGTGGGGAGAGAAGCTTTGACATATGAATTTGAGGAGAATATAAACATTTATTCTATAGTACTCCTTTAGTCACTCCTCCCCTCCAGTACTCTGGAATTCACCACTCTGGACTCCTCAGGACTTCATTCTATCAGTGATCCCCTCTCTTTCATTTGCATGTTTAATTTTTCCCCTTCTCTTCAGTATTTTCCCAGCAACAATGGCACATGCTCAGGTCTTCTACTGCTTACAGGTTCCCTTCCAGGTATCATCACCTCTCTTTTCCATTTCCATATAAGCTTATTGCAAGAGTTCTACTACTCCAGTAGACATCTTACCTCACACTCAGGAGATAAAGCAATGGAATCTATTTTATACCATTTATACTCTACTAATCTTGCTTTTGGCAAATTGCCAACCACCTCTTTGAAGTAAAATGTAACAAATGGTTTTCTCCACAATAAATGTTTACCCAGTAATTGTGTGACAAGTACTGGAGTAAGAATTGTTCAGATCATATACACATTTTCCTCTGTAGCATTTGATACTGTTGGTCATTTCCTCCCTCTAAGATGTTCTGTTGGTATGGATTTCATGACACAACAGTGGCCTAAACATTTTTCCTACTTCTCTGGTCACTTTCCAAGTCTCCTTTGACTGATCAATCCTCTTGTTTTTTCACTCCACTCACTTTTTCCTCCATAATCTCATAAATCACCTCCCATGCTGATCATTCCCAGAACTTCCTCTCGCCCACATTTCTCTCATAAGCCCAAAGTCTGTATATCTCACTGCCTTCTAAATATTTCCATTTGGATGACCCACAGGTTTAGCAGGTCCAAAGCTGAAATCATTCCTCCTGCCCACCCCTCCCTAAACCAGCTACTTAGACTACAATCTCAATCCCCATGATGGCAATGTTTTCTGCCCACTTTCCCAGGCAAGACATCTAGACATTATCTATGACTTATCTTTCTTACTCTCTTCCTCATACAACACGCACCACCCTGAAAGTAAAAAACAAAAACTTAACCAGTCTCCAATTTCTCTTAACTCTACCTCTCAAATCTCTCAAAATGAATCTACAATCCACATGGGGTTGTTCTACTCAAGTGGATTTAGGAACCACTAAATGAAACCCAGAACATTTGGACTGTGTCTCTCCATTAGAAAAATAGAAGGCAGGTTGAACTGTCTTCTTTCCTATACACAGGAAACTATACAAGACAGGAGTGACCATTTCTCTCTCTCTTTCTGAGACAGACATGTGTTGCACTCTGAAGAAGCAACATACAATGACCTTTGACTCCAGCAAAAGATCTAAAAAAAATTATCTCCCTAAATCAGTGATATATGAGAACACCAGATGGAGTTATTTATTAATGTACATACTCCAGATCCACTTGTGAAGGCTCTATACAGCCCACATCACAGCAGTAAAAGAACTCAGGCAAAAGACTAACAAATGCAGATGAAGACTGAACAAACCTGGCTACTCCTCTCCCCTGCAACAAAACCTATTGAAATTATTAGGAAATGCTATCAAAGGCCGGGTGCGGTGGCTCACACCTGTAATCCCAGCACTTTGGGAGACCAAGGTAGGTGGATCACGAGGTCAGGAGATCGAGACCATTCTGGCCAACACGGTGAAACCGCATCTCTACTAAAATATAAAAACTCAGCCAGGCATGTTGGAGGGCACCTGTAGTCCCAGCTACTTGGGAGGCTGAGGCAGGGGAATTACTTGAACTGGGGAGGCAGAGTTTGCAGTGCACTGAAATCACACCACTGTACTCTAGCCTGGTGAGAGAGTGAGACTCTATCAAGAAAGGGAAAGGGAAAGGGAAAGGGAAAGGAAAAAAGAAAATGCTATTGAAGGAGGGAAATCTATATCTGTGACGAAAACAGCAAAGCAGGCAGGAGGAATGGCTGGCAGAGTCAAGAGATTTCAACAATTTTCTCCAAGATAAACTGTAAGTGGGATTTGATTAAGCCACAGCAGAGGAAGCTATAGCTGTTCTGAGAAAAGCCTCATAAAGGCTCCAAATATGGAGCTGGCAGAGACAGAAAGCAGGAGTGGGTTTTGGGGCAGTAGCCATATGTAATTAAACACTTGACTTCAGAGCAGCTGGGCTGAGCAACCTTTCTCACTGCCCTGAGTTTAATGGAAATAAAATGACTGACTACTCTATAATCAGAGAGGTGTTCCCTAAAGAAACTAAAGAAGTGTTTATGATAAAAAAGAGCTTTTAGTACGGGGTCACAATTTTTTTTCTTTTTTCTGAGATGGAGTCTCTCTCTGCTGCCCAAGCTGGAGTACAACGGCACAGTCTAGGCTCACTGCAACCTCCGCCTCCCGGGTTCAAGTGATTCTCTTGCCTCAGCCTCCTGAGTAGCTGGGACTACAGGCGCATGCTGCTACGCCTAGCTAATTTTTGTATTTTTAGTAGAGATGGAGTTTCACCGTGTTTGCCAGAGTGGTCTCAAATGCCTGACCTCAAGTGATCCACCCACCTCGGCCTCCCAAAGTGCTAGGATTACAGGCGTGAGCCACCATGCCTGGCCTGTGGTCATAAATTCTTAGTTGAGTCTTCTTATCTTGGCTTTTACCAAGATTTGGGGAGGAAAGTGCACCCCTCTACTCCCCATCCAGGCATTCACCTATCTATCCATTCATTCAACAAAAATTAATTGAGTACCTATCTATCGTCCATTCATTCAACAAAAATTGAGTACCTATCTATCATGTGCTGTGGAAGATGATGTTCCTGCCCTTTTAGAATTTATTTTCTAGTGAAAGTGGGGAATACAGATAATAAATGATAAATGAGTAAATAAATAAATGATTTCAAAAGTGGAAGGGCAATTTAAAAATAAGAAAAATAAATAAGAAAAAAATAGCGTGGTTGGGTGCGGTGGCTCACACCTGTAATCCCAGCACTTTGGGAGGCCGAGGTGGGCAGATCACTTGAGGTCAGGCATTCGAGACCACTCTGGCAAACGCGGTGAAACCCCTTCTCTACTAAAAGTACAAAAAAAAAATAGCCAGGTGGTGTCGCACCTGCCTGTAATCCCAGCTACTCAGGAGCCTGAGGCAGAAGAACTGCTTGAACCCAGGAGGCAGAGATTGCAGTGAGCCGAGATCATACCATTGCACTCTAGCCTGGATGACAGGGTGAGATTCTGACTCAATTTTTAAAAAAAGAGTGTGTGTGTATGCACATGAGTGTGTGTGCATAGTGTTCTTTCAACTGGGCATAATGAAAAGCCCATTCTAAAGTGCTATTCCAGCTCAGCATAAATGACAAGGAGCCAACCAAGAGAGGATCTGAAGCAGTCTATTCCTGTGCAAAGGTCCTGTGCAAAGGTCCTGTGCAAAGGATCAAGCAAGCTTGGCACACTCAAAAAGAAATCCAGTGTGAGTACAGCCTAGTGAGTTGGCAAAAGAGTAGCATGAGCTGAGTTCAGGAGAGCAGGCAGGGACAAGATCATGTGAGGCCTTGCAGACCACGTATGGGGTTTGCATTTTACTCAAAATGCAATGGTAAATCACTGAAGGCTTTTCAGCAGAAAAGTGACAAATGCTGATCTGAGTTTTAAAAAGTAGTTTGGGTTACTTTCTTCAGAATGAACTCTAGATGGGCAACAGTGGAAGTCTGGAGACCAATTGCGTAGCTGAGATGAAAGACGGCGGTAACCTGAATGAGGATCATAGCAGTGCTGTTGGAAGAGGTGACTACAGTCTATACACACTCTGGCAGTAAAACCAACAAGGAATTGCACACATTAATTGAATGTTGAAGATGAGACAAAGAGAGGAATCAAGGACAAATCCTAGGTTTTTCACACAAGCAGCTAAGTAGATATAATGTGACTTACCAAGATAGTGAAGAAACAGATTTGGAGTAAACGACTGAAAAGATCAATTTTTTTTGACATACTGAGTTTGAGGTATCTAATAGATACCTAAGTGATGATGTCAGGTAGGCAAATGAATATAAATCTGGAGTTTAACATAGAAGTTAAGAGGGAGATACAACTATAGGAGTCATTACCTTACAGCCTATATTCAGAGTCAAGGGTCAAGTGAGATGGCTGGGGAGGGAGTGTCACAGAGAAGAACTGAGGCCCAGGCAGAGGCTGCAGCCCTCCAGCACTGAGAAGCTACAGGCAGGAAGAGCCAGGGAAAAGACTGAAAAGGAGTAGATGGAGAGGCAGGAGAGAAATTACTCAAGTGAGAGACCACAGAGAGCAAGAAAGAGTGTGTTCCAAGAGGCAAGGAACCGAAAAGAGGTTACAACTGAAATGCCAAACTAGCCACTTGTGTTTAACCCTTCTTCTTCCAAAAAGCAGAAGAATTTAAAAAAGCATGAAGTCACAAACAGAAGAGTCAAGAGAAGACGAAACCCTATGAAGAATTTTTAGGTGATGTAAAGCTTATGGAATATGGGTAACTGCACGAGCATAGTGGACAACCTTAGCTCCTAAAATACTTTCGGGAAGAGATGCAAACAAAAAGGAAACAGAATCCCTAACGGCCTCAGCACTTGAAGGCATGAGGCACAGAAGAAGCCAGAGAACAAGGCTGGGTTTAAGTCTATACCCATATTGACTAGATACTCCAGTTTCCCTTTCCCACCCCAGACAACCATGAAACCAGGGATATCAGGCGTAGTGAGGGACTAAGTGATACCTGGTGCTAAAAACAGAATAATTAAGGTGGTAGTCTGGAATATGGAATGACATAGCTCCATCTCCCAACCTAATCCCAGAAACAGTGGCAGTCAGATGTATACTCCAGAAGCAAAAGACCTGACAATCTTTCCATGGAGAAAATGAACCACTACAAAAAAAAAAAAAAAAACATCCAGGTACTGATATTTGAGGGGAGTATGTGATTAAGTGATAAGCCAGTTGCCTAGGCAACCAGAAGTAAAACCTATCAGGCATTCAGCCCTAGATGTAAACATAGAGCCTTCAAAACCTTTCTAGTGCCTTGGTTTTAAATGTTAACATTTAGCCAAAGATAACCAGACTTCCAAAATAAGTTCCTCCAATTAAAAAAGAAAAAGGAGAAAAGAAAAGAAGCAGAATCAAGCTTTAAGAAAAACAAATGAACACAAAACCACGGCTATCCATCCAAATTAGAATAAAATGTCAACGGGCTCAAAAAACGATGCTTTCAAAAAAAAAAAAAAAGTAGAACAAGGATAGTCAAGGTGATAAAATGAAATACTTGCATATAGCAAAAATTGGAGGGTAAGAATACCTCTACATGCCTAAATGCAAGAGGAGCCTGTTAGAGTAGGAGCAGAGAGCATCTCCCCAGTGAAAACTTAAGAAGGCTTGCTCCTGACCCTCCAGGGAATAATAAGAAGTCATGAATCAGAGTGGAAAATGGGACAATGATATATTCAGCTGGAAGGACAGCCCATCTGATCTCAAGAAATGGTTGTTTGGGAAGGAAGCGGGGTGGTAACTAGCCTTACTCTGTTTAGGCAGTAAAAATTTTACTGGTGGCAGAGTAAAGATGTCGTACTAGAGTCTAAGCTTGTATTTAAATGGCTTAGTGGGAAGTCTCATAAAGTAGCTTTGTGTATCTGAAGATTCCTGAGTCAGAAAGGTAGCTTCCCCAGGCCCAAGGAGAGAGGAAAAGCTAACAGGGTACCTGGTCTTAACCAGCAGTAGAGATAGCGGTCCAGTAAGAAAGATACCATCAATGCTTTTGCATTGATTATTAAAAAGGGAAACCCAGGAGACCCAACTCATTGTCCTCCCTGGTCATCTCATGCATTGCTGGCTTTGCCTGCTTTATGGTTTCTATTCCTGATAGCCCAGGTCTGCAATATGTCTGTTTCCAGTGATCATCTCTTTGCTTACCCTAGAAATCAACAACTTCACTGGCTTCTGCTCATAGAAGCAACCCTGCCAGGCCAGCAGAAACTCAGACATCAGTGCTCCCCACACATCTCCCAGAAGGAAAAGCTGTTCACAAATGTCCATGGTTGCTGCCTGATTTAGGGTGGGAAGCAGGGGCTGCACATGCTAAATTAACTGTATCATTTGGAAATAATGTTTAGACACTGAGAGACTGATAAGCTTAGTAACTAATCAAGAAACATAAATATAAGTATGGCTCTTAGTGAGTTGGGAATATCAGAAGAATAAAACAGAAATTTAAAATGTTGAATCAGTGGAGATCTTTTTAATGGAAGAGAGAAAGTATGACATACAAAACATGAAAGACAGCACACATGCACACAAAAAAAGCACTAATTATTCTGTTACTCTCTATACACAAATGGGATAAACATGCCAATCAAAAGTATAAAATCCTCAAATCTGAATAAAGACAATATTCATCAAAAATTTTACAGATCCAAATGATCCACCAAAAACTTACAGAAAGCTTGATTATAAAATTTAGACAAAAATAAACCAGGCAAGTATGAATCCCAATAAGCTAGTGGAGCTATTCTTAACATAAGTTTAAAAATTCAAGGAAGAAATATAAGGGACATTACATATTCATAACAACATGCCAATAAGTCATAATAATCACCAACATAAATGCACCCAATAATAGAACCTCTAAATATATAAAGGAACAAATAACTGAGCATGGAAAAAGCAGATTAATAAACAGCTGAGGGTGAATATTCTATCACATTCTTCTCAGAAACTGATGGAACAAACAGACAAAATAAACTGATATAGAAGATTTGAATAATACGGTTTATAAGCTCAAACTAGTAAATACATATAAATCTTTACACCCAACAGGGATTATATTCCTTTCAAACACAGATATAACATTTATTAAACCTGACCATATGCTAGACCTCAGGGGAAGTGTCCATAAATTCTCCCCAAATTAATATCATATGATGTATGTTTTCTAAGCATAATGTAAAGAAAAAAAAATAAATCAATGACAGGGGGCTAAAATATACTATACAGGGTATAAAATTAAAGAAATTTTAAAATTCTTAGAATCAAATGGTAAAAACGCAACAAACACAGAGGATGGAGGGTGAGAAGGGTGAGGAGAAGAAACAATAATACAAATACGGAAAGAAAAAACAATAAAAACAAAAAAGTTGAGGAAATAAATAAAACCTAATTGTTTTTAAAAGACTGGCAAAATAGATAACCTCTGCCAAGACTAATCAGGGAAAATAGAGTAAAAAGAGGCAAATAAAATACAAAATGAAAAGGAAGAAAAATCTACATAGTATTTTTAAATTATGAAATAACATCATGAAAAGCTATGTAATACATTTTTTAAATATATAAATATGTATATTAAATATAGACGTGCTTGAAGCACAGCCTAGTACTGAGATACATGGGCATAGTCAGGTATTGCTGGTGAGAATTTAGACAATCATAGGCAGCCATTCTGAAGAGCAACTCACTGAAATCAAGCACATGTACAATCCCTCCCCTAGGGGTACAGCCTAATGTTTACAAGGATGTTCAATGTAGCACTGCTGGGATAATGGGAAGTTGAGAGAAACCTGGAGGTCCTTCACTAGAGGAAAGGTTAAGTAAAATAGAGTAAGAACACAACATGGAATATGATGCTGCAGTTAGAAACTACTAACTAGACACAAGAGGTACATAGAGCAAAAACAGGCCTGAAAAATAGTGCTGAGTGAAACAGAGGAGAAGCAGAGATCTATGGACATGACATTACAGTCTGTATTCTTCAAGACTGTTATAGTCACAGTTTCTCTGAAATCAATTAGATTTTATATTCCTGAGGTTCCTCACCAACTATATTTCAAGAGACATCAAATCAAATCCCCCAAAATGCCCAACAAAGCAAAAATTTGTTATAGTCCACAAAAAGATCAAGAAGTCACCATTTAAGATAAAAATGAATAGGTGCTCTCTCAAATGTAACACGTTCAAAACTGAACTCATACTTTTCTCTCAAAAAACCTCTTTCACCCCTAGGCTTCCACATTTTAGCTGACAGAAAGCCCTTCCCTTTCAAGGCAAATACTTAGAATCAGCCTTGACTTTTCTTTTCTCTTGTACTGCACATCTGATTGATTAGCAAATTCTGTTAATCCTGCCTTCAAAATATATCTAGAATCTGATCATTTCGCACCACTCCTCTGCTACCACTCTGGCCTGAGCTGCCATTGTGGCTCACCAAGATTAATATAAGAGCCTGCTGGCTGACTCCTTGGCTTCTCCCCTGCCACATAGCAGCCTGTAAAAATTAAGACTAGGCCAGACATGGTGGCTCATGCCTGTAATCCCAGCACTTTGGGAGGCCAAGGTGGGTGGATCACAAGGTCAGGAGTTCGAGACCAGTGTGGCCAATATGGTAAAACCCCATTTCTACTAAAAATACACAAAAAAATTAGCCAGGCATAGTGGCAGGAACCTGTAGTCCCAGCTACTCGGGAGGCTGAGGCAGGAGAATCGCTTGAACCCAGGAGGCACTATTCATTTTTATCTTAAGTAGTGACATCTTGATCTTTTTGTGAAGTGTAACAAATTTATACTTTTTGGGGGGCATTTTGGGAGATTTTATTAGATCCCTCTTAAAATATAGTTGGTGAAGAACTTCAGGAAGATTAAATCTAATTGATTTCAGAGAAACTGTGACTATAACAGTCTAACAGAATGTAGAATAGAGTCATGTGTGTGTTCAATTTATATGTTTATAGGTTGCAGTGAGCCGAGATCATGCCACTGGAGTCCAGCCTGGGAGACAAAGCGAGACTCCGTCTCAAAAGAAAAAAAAAATTAGGACTGGTCCTATCACTCCTCTGCTCAAAATCTTGCAAAGCTCTCCATTTCACCCAGAGTAAAAGCTGAAATCCTTACTGTGATCCACAAGCCCTGTTACGATCTCTAAGCTCCCTCCCTTCTCTCCTTGGGCTTATTCAGTTCCATCCATCCAGGATTCCTTTGCTGTTACTTGAACTCTCCAGATATACTGCTGCCTCAGGGTCTTTGAAAATATATCACATGACCAGCTTCAGCATCTCCTTCAGTCTTTGGTCACATATGCCTGATCATCCCATTGAAAAATGTGACTTCCTGGCCTCCACATTCTCTGCTCACTGGTTTTCCTCATCCTCCCTGTACTGCGCTACTTTATCTTTTATTCCACAGCATTTTTCACTTTCTAATATACTATAAAAACACACTTATTATGTTTATTATTTTTTGTTTCTTCTCCCTGCTTGAATATAAGCTGTGTAAGAGCAAGGTTCTCTATTCTGTTCATTAATCATACCAATCACCCGGAACAGGGGCTGACATGGAGTAGAGATTCAATATATTTCTGTTGAATAAATGAATGGATGAATGGTGGGTGGCTTAGGGCAATGTGGGTATAGCTTGATCAAAATCAAGGCTAAAGGGTAAAAAGAATGAGAAAATGCGAACCAGAAAAAAGGCAGTCCTGACTGGAGCCACTCAGTGAAACCACGACTAAGTCCTGCGAAGATGAAAAGCAGAACAGCAGGCATCCAAGGGAAGAACTGGTGTAGGTATAGCTGGGAAACAGAAAGCAAAGATCCATACCTGGAAAAGCAGGCCCAAAACAGTTTTGAGGAGGGAAGCTAAATCACTTACTCAGATACAGGCATCTAGCCAGCCATATAAATGGAAGGTTCTAGGGTATACTACTCAATACACTGAAAAATGAGCATTCAGCATATGAGAAATCCTGATAGTGAGAGCTCATGTTATCAGTCATGTAAATGCAAATACGTAATAGCAAATAAAACAACACTATTTCCAGCTAAAATTTTCACCTGCACCAGGGGTTGTTTACCACCTGCTTCATTATGCATAGTGAATACAGAGTAGAATGCTGATAAAACATGATTCATCATTACTGATGTGGTTACCATTAGGTAAATCAACAATTGATAAATCTATTATTTGCTCTCATTAGTTAAACCCTTTTCCTTTCTCCATGACACACAAATTGTCAATAATTTACTGAGTAAGTAAACAACAATATCAGACAAATCCAGAAAAGCAATTCAGATCAAAAAGAAGGCAGGGGTTGATATAAAGAACTTTGAACATCAGTGTGGTTTTATGTCTAGCATCCACTTTCAAGACTCACTTTTTCTTTATTTGTAAGTATAGCAAAGAAAATCTAGAAATATGCCAACAATCATTTCAGAAACAGAGGAATTAACATATTTCACTGTATACTCTGTCTTTAGTTCAATGCTACACTTGCATATTGCCAAAGCTTTCAAAGTAACTGTTCTAGTGACACTTGATTGCCTGAGGTTTTACAGGTACTCTTCTCACTCCCCATCCCCACATGATAGTCCTTTACTTCTTCAACATTCAAGCTTGACAACATTGAGATCAATCTATCAACCAGGCTACCAATATGATCCATGACAATTTTAAGAAAAAAAAAAAAAAAAAAAAAAAAAGGAATACTGTGACCTTTGGAATGGAAAGGCAGAGAAGGAAGGAACTAGGAAACTTAAGAATGAGGAAAAGGGGAAAGAAAAGGCAATAGAAATTACCTCCAAAACATTCATTTCACATTTTTCCTCCTAAAAAGATCTTTGTACCTTTGCAATAAAAACAGAATTTATGTTGTAAAATATTCTCTAAAATATGTTTTACAAACAATTTTGGAAGAGCATAATATTTCTCTTTTACAAATCATTGATTTCATAAAGATTTCCCCTCATGAACGTAAGTGGGCCCAAACGCACATCAACAGTACTTAATGTTCTACAGACTTTGATTAGTCTTGGAGGTATATATTTTCTAAAGTATGCTTTCATTAGATGTGCTCCTCTTCATAAATCATTTAAAGGGCATCCTCACACTATCACACTAATTTCCAAAGGTCAGTCACCTCAGGATACCTAAAAAGGGTATATAATGAGCATCAGCAATAATTTTCTAAGTAGAACTCATTTTAGTTTACATTATTTTTAAAATAACTATTATCACTTTCAAGGAAGGTAGACAATCAGAATTAAACCAGCAAGAAAGAGGTGTAATAATCAACAAGAAGCTGGACATCAAAGGTCACAGGTGCAATGCCTTAACTGGGAATTTGTAAGTCATAGCTCTCTGACTTACCAGTTCAAATATTTTATTGACTGCCTCTGTCTACATGATACTGCTCTTTCATACAGGCAATCTATCCCATCCTTATTAGTTTATCCATGCGAGTTCTGACCATGTATGGCTAAGAGGCTAGACCATACTCATCAGACCTATGACATTCCTTCCAAATCTACTCAAATAGGGGAAGGGAAAGACAGAAGGAAAACTTGAGGTTAGCTAAACAGTAGATGTCAAAAGGAAAAAAGAAATTGTGCTGTATATTAAATGTTAAAGAGACAAAATTATCAACATGAGAGCAAGTAGAAAGACCTTTCCTTAAATTTAATAAAGCAGAAAATGCAACCCTTTTCATTCTGAATAACAAACAACACCTTACATTACACTGATATTGACAAGCCAGCATGGAGGGCCAGTAATCCCAGCACTTTGGGAGGCCGAAGTGGGCAGATTGCTTGAGTCCAGGAGATCAAGATTAGCCTGGGCAATATAGCAAAACCCAGTCTCTACAAAAAATGTAAAAATTAGCCAGACATGGTGGTGTGCACCTGTAGTCCCAGTTCTTTGGAAGGCTGAGGTGGGGGGATGGCTTGAGCTTGGGAAGTGGAGGCTATAGCAAGATCGCGCCACTGCACTCCAGCCTGGGCATCAGACTGAGACCCTGTCTTAAAAAAGAAAAAAAAAGAAAGAGAAAGCCAGCATGTTTTCTTAGCCCTGCCTACTGCCAAAATACTCCCTCAGCAGTAAGGTGCTGCTTCCATATTTGTGATTGCAAAAGGAAGCTAATCAAAATGAGTTTTTTTGAAAAACATCCTGGAAATTCAAAATAATTAATGTGTTGCTTCAAAAAATAAGTGATGAATTTTGATGTTAAGGAGCCGATGTGTTTACCTCATCAATATTTCACAGGTGTATTGCCATGAACATTTAAGAAATTATCTACTGCTGGCCTTCCCAGAATTCTTTCATTTTTTTCAGAATCTCTTACCAATTAAGTTTCCCCTTCCTTAAGGTGTTTCCAGAGAAATTTCTTTAAATGATTCTGCTTTCTACATGGAAGCCATTCTAACTCTGACGTTTCTATTTCTCCTTTGAAATCTGCTCTAGGAAAGTTTAAACTCATGCATATGGGGAGAGGATGGCTATGTCTTAATGAGAAATTAGATCATCCTGCCTAAGACTCTATCAGCAGGCTGTCTGGAATCTACTGAGCTTGTTTTACCAGCAAGATGGTTTATGTGCATGCTGTTAAAGGAGTGAACCTCTCAGTGAAGTCGCGATTATCTATGACCCATGACCAGAAAGGAGCCAAACAAATTAGGCCTCACCAACAACTGTCTCCTGCAAGTCTGGGACCAGCCACAGCTTTAACAAAGAGAAGGGTCCTCAACCTTCCCTCCTCTGTTTGTGGTGCAAGGATTGATAAAAGGAGTCCCTGAAGGAAGAAGCACTTTGAATATTTCTCTTTAAAACATATCTCTACCATGTCTGAGAGTGTTCCTTACAGGATTGTTACACCAGAGGGCCCATGTCTACTGGATGCTCCATAACCTCAGAAAAAGGACCACATGTATTGGTATTCTAAGAATATGACAGATCCAGATATAGGAAACATACATATATACATAAACAAACATGAATAAATATATATGTGTATGTATGTATACACATATGTAGAGAGAGGAGAGAGAGATTAAATAGAGAGAGGGAGAGAGAGATTAACTGAGTGATCAATTAATTCAAGAAAAATGCATTAGAAATATCATAAAATGTCCATCAGGAGAATGGTCAAGCAAATGGCGACATAGTTACATAATGGAGAAAAACGGGGAAAAAATTCTAAGCATGCCTACTCTATGTCAGGTGTTTACGCATTATCTTATTTAATTCTCCCCATCAATTATCCTTTCAGGTAGAATCATTATCTCCAATATACAGAAGACTAAATGAAAAGCCAATAAAAGGTATTAATAAGGAAGTTGCCTTGGATCACGATGCTGGTAAAGAGCAAAGCCGAGATCCACATCCAGGTGTTTTGACTTCCTGCCCAGTGTTTCTCCCACTGCATCCATCTTTCCCCCAAGATCTATATGTGAACTAGGTCAATCAATGGAATTGTCAATATAAAATAATTATAAACAAAAACAAATCATAATGTAGATGTACTGATTTTAATCACATGAACTTTTATATGTATGCACTGAAAATGATAAGCAGGAGACTGACAGAAAAAAACGAAATTAAAATCGTCAGAATTTGTTCTTCCTATTAAGTTACTTAAGCACTCAAGAAAATCATCAAAATTAGCTCCTCAATGCATGCCTGTTCCAAGCGAATTAAAGTTAAAAAAAATTCTGTTAAAGGCTGAATGCCGCTGGGCCAGGTTAAGACAGAGAAACACCTGATCCTTTCTAAAATTCCCAGCTCCTTCAGCACCAGAGTGACTGGTAGAAGGATGGAGTATATCCAAGGATGGAGTATATCAAAGGATGGAATTTCTGTAAGTCGAAAAGCTTGGAGAGCAAGTTCATATCTTGGCAGAAATCTCCTTTTCTTAAAATTAGCACTTATACCATATAACATTCTTTGAATTCTTCCTTCAATGAAAATAATTTAATTGAGGGAGATTCCCTCTGCAGTGGCTTGGCCTAGAGAGCATCTATCACCTGCAGTCAAAGAGAAATACTTTATAATCTTCCCTTCTTTTTCCTCTCCCTAGATTTGGGGGCCACACTGTTGCTTAATGGAGTGGCCAAAACCAAAGCATGAGTCTCACTTGGGCCTTCTCACATCATGCTGTAACTTGCAGAAATAACCAGGGGTGAGCCTTGAGTGTTGGCGCTCCTTCCTCCAAAGAGTAACTGGGAATTCACAAGAATAACTGTCCTTCCAGAGACAAACTGAGAAAAGGCTCACCAAGTGTGCAGTCTTCCTGTGCTCAAATCCATGAGCTGAGAATTGAGCAAGAGGCCACTTTTATCTTGCCCCTTGGTTCTTTCATTTTTAGAATACGCAGTTATGTATGTATTCTAATTCAGCAAAAGAATGAAATGCTTCTGAGATTGTTTTTAAAAAGAAAATAGCCTATAAATGCAATTCATACTGGTGTCAATTTCTTTATGAAAAGTATTTCCTACTAACAAAAAATGTGGAAATCAAAGTTCCCCAACTGGTTTCCCTTAAAACCTCTGTTTTGTTTTAAAATTAAATAATCATAACCTCCCTTGGTTCTCTTTTGTTTTAAAACTCCCACCTATTTCCTCTCGTCTTAATTTTTATCTTGACTACTACTAATAAAGTATCCTAGAGTTCAAGAGTCTAGGAAAATGCTTGAAACACCTACAATAGGATTAGCTCATAATATTAAATTTGAGAGTAGTAATTTGACCCATAATATATTCAAGTCTTCCAAACAACTACACAGAAAAAAAAAAAACAACAGCTAACATGGCTGATCTCATTATTGGCTTCCGGCTGCAGCCCCAAAGGTTTGATAATAAGGACATCAACTTAGATTTTTAAAATAAGCCAGTCACCCTATTAAAAGCTTTGTATGTATTATCTCATTTAGTGCTCAAAAACATTCTAAGAAGTCATTGTGAGGACTGTTATTGTTCCCATTTTAGAGATGAAGAAACTAGGGCAAAGAGAAGTTGAGTAACTTGCCGGACATACATCCTTTATCCGGTAAATTGCGAACTAGAGTCGAACCCCACACAGTCTGGCTCCAGAACCCATGGAACCACCACACCATCACTGGTGCAGACTGCTATAGTCATTCAGCAGGCTCCTATATCTATAAGCCACTGATCTCAAACTCAGACTTAAACTCACATCTCTCATCATTTTCACTGCTTCCCTGGTCCTCCCGAGTCTTCTGGCACACATTGCTAGTCTTCTTTTGATGTACACCAAGACATTGGTGTCTCTTCCTGAAGAGGGAGACATAAAACACCAAAATTAAAAAAAAAAAAAAACTACAGAGGCCCATTTGCCTTGCCCCTAAAGGAAAACTTCAGGGCATTGACAATTTGTTAATAGCAGAATCAATATAGAGTAAGGTAAAACTACTTAGACTCCCAAAAGTCAAATCATGTGACTGATTACCTAATCCATGCTTTTGAGTTAGGATGTTAAACATTTGATAATAAATAAAATCATCTGCCAGAAAGTGCTGCAAAAATGAACATACCCACATTGTATTCAGTTTACAAGCAGGAATTCCACAATCTTCAAGTGTGCATTCTTTTGGTAAAGATGCAGAGGTGAATCTCGGGTTGCATCCTGATGAACTATTTTTTTTTTCATTCTTGACATTAAGTCTGGAGAAGCCTCATCTTGAACTTCTGCTTTATATTATTTTTTTCCCTAACACTAGTGACATCATAATCATCTCCAGGTCCCCAAAGCAGTTGATTTTAGATGGCAATATAACACATTCCAGATACGACAATAGAGTATGCAACAAAATGAAAAACTACCCTAGTGTTAGAGAAAGAATTGACAAGCTAAATAGTTATAACAATAGTCAGTAAAATGACTCTTAAAAAGTACATTAACAATTTCTCATCTTAATCTTTTATTTAATTATATGTCTTTTTGGATATGTTTCCAGACCAGTGAGAACATGCATGTGCTTAATCCTCAATAAAATTACCATGTTTGAGAAAAATATGACACACCTGTTATAGATTAAGTACATGTATAATATGCAGCTATTAAAAGATGTTAAGACCAAAGTTCTTACATTTCAAGTTTTAAACAATGAGAAAAAGATGTGTGTTGAAAATTTGCCAAGTACCTACAAATTATTTTTAAAATGTGATTATATTTTTGGATAGATTCAGGCAACAGGTTGAAAGGATTTAATTTAGAGAAGAAAAGAAAGAAAATTTAAGTTGTATTACAGATTATGTAATTTTATGTATTGATTTCCATTTAGTTCACAAAATGCACATTGACTACATGTCTTCAAAATGTATTGCATTACACTAAAAAACTTTTCTTTTATTAAAAAGACAAAGATGGTGATTAGAGACTTTATTAGCATACATACACTACAGAATAAAAATAAAAACCTAGGTATTGATACGGTACAGGTGTGGACATACTCACATATATGCAGGCTATAATGCAAAGATCTGGCTGGCACCTTAGTTATAGGGACTAATGCAGTCAGTTTATATACCAAATCCAAGTTTAACATTAAAATTTAATTTTATAATCTCAAATATGAAGGACATACATCCCTACTCTCTAAGTTTCAGGAGGGAGAAACTAAGTGAGAAACAAAATAACTGCGAATTTTGGTTGGACCACAGAAATGCTCTCAAATTTTGGTTGGACCATGGAAATACTTACTCTCTTACCACAAGGACTGCTAAATTTCTGTTTAAACAACTAACAAACTGATGAGTTGAGGGGCTCAGGAAATTCCAGAAATGATCTTGTTGTTTTGCATCTATACTGTTCCCTCCCTCCAAAAAGTCACTGACTTTCAGTTTAGTGTACTGAAGTGAAAGGACTCAGATTTTAAAGTTATCTTAAATTTAAAAGGATATTTTTTTCCTTTTTCTTGTTTAAAAAGGCATTGTTTTTAATACAAAAAAGATAAGTAGGAACTCACGGCTCCTTCTCTCTGGAAGCCAATACCAATGTTTCTTACATAAGAGATAAATGCTGATACAATCACCAATAACTGTTATGTTCTTAATTGTCCTATTTCAATCCATGTTGTAGAAGATCTGTAAGATAAAATCTTTGCTAACTCTATGGCTAATTTAAATCCTGTTTCCCAACTGAGTCTTAAAGTTATGAGCAGAAGCAACTGATGAACAGAAATATGTAAGTATTCAAGGGGGAAAAAGGTTACCATTAAAGGTTACTGCCATTTATTTCTGAGGTTAGGAATCTATGGGCAGGAAAGAGAATGTTAATATAAACAGTAATGAAGCTGTAAGTTAATTATTTACTAATTATACTTACAGGAAAGAAGTATAAAAAAAAAGCAAACTCTCATGTCTAGGAGAATCATATTTTGAATTGGACTAAAAATTTGCTCTGATGAATAATTTTTACAAATCTGATCCCCCAATCCATCAACCTGGAGGAAACCTTACTATGTTGGGCTTCATACTGGGATCCATGATGCTGTAGCTGCTGAGAACGTCGGTAACAGCCATCTCCAGCCTTCAGGGCCTGCTTAAATAGTTTTTCGGCTTCAGCAATGGTTGTTGCTTCCTCTTCAGCCAACAGAATATAAGCAGTTGCACACCTGTTCATTCAGATAATAGCCACCATCAATTACAAAGCCAAGGACATGGTAATAGACTGTGGGAGCTCATGCAGAAAGGCAAGGAGTTACGCCAAAACATGCAGAGTGGCCAACTGGTTCATGCACTTGGTTTGTAGTTGCTGACACAAAATAATGGTACAAAAGAAACGTCTGTATTTTAGCTTGAGAGGTAGGATGCATAGTGTTAGGAGCATGGGGCTCACGTACGGACTCCACCCTTTATTAGTGTGTCACGTTGGGCAAGTTCTTACTCTGCCTCCCTGATAAAGAACAACACAGAATCTTGTTCACAGTGTTGTTGTGAAGGGTAAGTAAGGTGATGCATGTAAAGTGCTCAGTACAGTAGCCAGCAGGTAGTTAAGTGCTCAATAAATGTCAGCTTGCAATGGTGATAACAGCTGTTATTAAATAGTTCCCTCCAACACTCAAAGTTTGAGGTGCTATATGCAGGTTTACTTCTGTTAACTAAACACAGATTCTCTTCAATCTAAGGATTTTCAGAATAAGAAATTCATTAAATCAAGTTATTCATTGAAAAAAAAACACAGTGCTTCAACATCTCTTTACAGTTAGCACTGACTTTCTGCTTCAGGAAGAACCTACAAGTAGTGTTATTTCTGAAGAGCTCAAAATCTCACTCAGCCACAATAGCTAACAAGAGTTAAATCTCATGCCTTCAACAACAACAACAGCTACCACTTGTTGCTCAGTATAACTTAAGCACTGTACCAGGCACTTAACATACATCATCTCGTGTAATCCTTTCAACAATCCTCTGAAGTATGAAACCAAAAGGATAATTCATGAACAAGGGGAGTTCTTGGGAATTTAAACCTTCCAAAGCATATAAGGAACAACCCACTGCCAAAGAAAGGGAATGTAATAGGGAAGTGGTGAGGCTGTAACAGACCACACAGGTCCTGCACCCATCCCTTCACTCTCCTTCTCCACTGCCTCACTTGTGGCCATTTCCCTACTTATTTCCATCAGACCACAAGAGAGAAAATAAACAGAAAGTAAAACCAAATGTTACTTTTACTGTCAACAAACTCCAATAGCCAGCTAGGAAAAGGAGGCTGACCTTCACAGCTAATGTGAGATTTGGGGCTACTAATTAATCTTGGCCTTAAGGAAGGGTCTATAATTCTTTAGCCAATCTCTCTAATTTCAGGGAGGAACTATCAATGGGGCTTTAAACAATGTGGTGAGGTAGGGAGAAAAATGCCCAGAAAAAAAGCTGTAAAACCAGTTTCTACAGATGGCAGCATCCATGACTTGGAAAGAACCATAATGATGCTGAAACTACCCAAGTGATTCACAGGAGAAAATAACTGGGACAGGCATCAGAAGAAATGCTTAAGGCTTCAGATGCCGACATATAAATATAAGGCAAGGGTAATGAAGTGAAAATTGAGATTGTAATACTAAGCGGTAGATACAGTATCAGAGGAATTAGCTATAAGATTGTAGGTGTTGGGCTGGGAACCCAAGAATGGTTTGGGGTAGCTTGCTTACTTTGCTTATTTATATTTCAAATGGTATTCTTAGGAGGAGAGGCAGAGTAGCCCTACTGGCCAAGAAACATACATCTATGTGGAAACTCATGAGTTTGGGGTAGAAACATGCTAAGAGCTTGTGAGTGAAGGAAAAAGGAAAGAGCAATAGAAGTGCTAATGGTTGGGGAGTACAGAACAGACTGCTCAGCTGGATGGAAGATATAGATGATGCATCCTTGTCACAACACAATACACATACAGAAGCAAGAAAGTGTGGTGATGGGGGTGTCAACCATCCAGATATCCACTAGAAGTCTCAATTGGTTAGAAGTAGGGCACCCGACAGGTTCTTGACTTACTTTGGTAACAATTTTATCTCCCAGATGGTAGAGGAAGCAATTAGGGGAACTTCAACTCTGGACCTAATTCTGACCAAGAAGAAAAAAATAGTTGGTAAAATGAAAATTGATAGGAACATTCAGAGAGAGTCACTATGTCATTTTGGAGTTCAGGGTAATCAAAGAGGGGAAGGTGGACTTCAAAAAATTCAAAGAAAAGAGGCATGATTCAATGGCATGAGACTCAGAAGGAAAATGGTTTAAAAGGTTGAGCAGCTTCCAAATGTTCAACTGTAACTGCAATCACAAATGATCATCTCAGGAAGAAAAGACAGGCAGCACTTAACCAATATGGCTTCACAGAGATTTCTCCCAGTTCAGACTTTTAAAGGACACACTTTAAAAGATGGAAAGAGGGCATGTAATGATGGTCTGTAAGAGAGTGGAATGAGCTTATAAGAATAATGTCAGGAGAGCTAAAATTCCAAATTAGCTGAAGCTTGCCAAAATAATAATAATAAAGACAAAACAAAATACTAAAGACAACCATTTATTCCCTGTTTTAAAATCATGTTTAATGCCCTATCACCATCCTCATGTCACAAAAGCAAATAAGCAAAAAAAGACAAACAACACAACAACATCAAAACAAGGAAGGTTTATTGTTAACAGCAGTAGATAATAAAGAAAAAGCAAATCTCTCTCCCTCCTATTTTGTTCCTGGCTTCTCTACCAAGGAGAATGACTGTCAGACTGAAAAAGGGAGAAGAAATTAAACTCCAAAATGGGTAAAAAGATGTAAGATAGCAAATAATTGATCCATTCTAAATGAATTACTGGACTGGATGGGCAAATCCCAGGAAACCAAAAGACCTTGCAGGCAGGCCATGGAATTGCTCTCTGTGGATAGTTGAGGAATCACAAAGAATGCAGAGGTGCTAGAAGATGAGATGATAAATGTAGCATACATTTTCAAAAAGGGGAAGAAGGCAGACTTCCCAAACTACAGAACACAGTGATTTGGAAAGATATCCTAATGGATTATTAAAGGGATGGTCTCCAAGCACTTTAAAAAGAAAGTAGTGACCACTAGAAGCCAGCTTAAATTTACTAAGAGTAAATAAATCAGATTGTGCTAGCTTAATTTACTCTAATAGATTTACTATAAATTTCAGATCCATAACTACAGTTGGCATTCTTAAGATCCAAATGGAGAAATATGGGCTGAGTCACAGTGTAACTGGGTGGCTTAGTAATTGAGAGAACAATACAAAAGATAGTGATTCATGAAGACATGAACCTGGAGGGTAGTTTCTATATGTCATGTCACAGGGCTCTATTCCTGGCCCTCATATTTTTCTCAGAAACATGGATGACACACAGAAGGCAGGCATATCAAATTTGTAGATGACAAGAAACTGGAAAATAAATATGTTGTATGACAGAATCAGAAACCATAGATCAACTGGTCACAATGGCAGGATTTCCAAGTCTAAAGACAATTTGTTTTTTCCCTAAGACCTCTGAAGAAGATTCTGTAACCTTCTTCAGAAAAATCATAAAATAGTTTAACAATGACCACTTGGCAAGGATAGTGTTGAGGTGATTCAAGCACCAGATGGGTGGTTGAGCTAAATGACCTTTAAGGTCTCTGCCAACCCTGAGTTTTTATGACTCCAACTTTAAGAATCTTTCTCATTTTCTGAGATCTCCAGAAGAGATTCCCAGCCTTCCTTGGTAACCCATAGAATGTTTAACAACACTCAAGACAGAATTTCCTCTTATCTTTGTCTTACTCTTGAAATATTTTATAAATTTTCTTTTCTTTTTAACCTTATGTTGTTATTATGTTTTCCCCACTAGCAGAAGTTCTACTAGAAAACGTTATAATGCAGATGAGCATTCTACATCTGGAAAAATTTCCCTGTTAAAATGTTTTAGATATGTAAAGAATTATATTTATTTTATATCCTCACAATATCCTAGGGATAGCCCTTCAAGAATTTAATTTAGGATCATAGCAAAGCCACTCAATTTCTCTCTAAAATGACTAAAACCACCTCCACATGGCTGTCCTTCATTTTTAAAAAACTTTTTTTTAATAAAATAATAACTCCCCAAATAATCTTCCAATTCAAATGCAGTTTAAGTATCCTATCAATGGCAACTGAATATATTCTGCAAAGGATGAGATTTTCTTTTTAACAGCAAGATTTTCCCCCACTTACTCATTTATCTCCAAGGCTTCATGAGCTGCAGAAATCCTAGCTTGGGGGTTTCTCTCTCTCCAGGCTTTCTGCATTACTATTTAAGAAAAAGAGAAAAAACCAAGTCAATACATATAATTAGGTAGACTCAGTAGAGGAAAAAAGCTAAATTAGGACCTTCAGCTTAAATTACAAGAAAATATTTCACTACGAAGAGGGTTGGCCAAAATCTCCAAAGTCACATTAATGTATTAATTTGCTATTCCACTGTATTTCAACTGCTGATAGCAAAGCTTTTTTGCTCTCACAAAACTACAGGCTAAGGAAATCAAGAAAATGCACTCCAACAGAGATGTTGCCTGTCTTTTGCATATTAATGTCATTTGTTTCTGGGGAGCATACATTATTTTACACATTTTGAGATGAAATTGCTACTAACCTCTTCTTTCACTTATATACAACATAATTGGTCATTTTCCAAAGCACTTAATACAGGCTCCTGGTGACAGAACATTTCTAAACATACTGTGGGAAGCTCAATGTTTGGCAATATTTACTGTATGTTTCTACCATAGCAAAGAGTACCATTTTAAAAAGGAGTAACTATCTCTTTATCTATTTTATAAATTTGTATTTTATAAATTATTTTAGAGGCCGGGTGTGGTGGCTCACGCCTGTAATCCCAGCACTTTGGGAGAGCGAGGTGGGCGGATCACGAGGTCAGGAGATGGAGACCATCCCGGCCAACATGGTGAAACCCTGTCTCTACTAAAAATTCAAAAAAATTAGCTGGGTGTGGTAGCGCTTGCCTGTAATCTCAGCTACTCAGGAGGCTAAGGCAGGAGAATCACTTGAACCAGGGAGTCGGAGGTTGCAGTGAGCTGAGAATGTGCCACTGCACTCCAGCCTGGATGAGAGAGCTAGACTCCATCTCAAAAATAAATAAATAAATAAAATTATTTTAGAGTATGTAGAGGTTCCCTTTTAAAAACATTTTTTCACCAATTTACTTTGAATAAGTTTTATAACAAAAAAAATTCTGTTGAATTATTTGAAACTCAAGTAATGTACAATGAACACTAAACAAAGTATTTGCTCGGATGGAAAAATACATCTGGACTCCAACAGCCAAGGCCATGACACCAGTTGATGCTAGTGAACCCATAAATATGCAGATAAAAGTCACCAAAATATATTCATTAATCGTTTGAATCCAGTGAATTCCAATTTCTACTTTGAATATCATAAAAGAGATAAGACCCTTCATGCTAACTCAACCAAGAATTTCATTAGCTTCATGTAAGATTCATATTTCTTTAAAATATATAAAACCAACTGTGTTTTTTAAAAATCATAATTCAAATTGACTCATTTCTACATCAATACTTCATTGTGATAAAGGTTTACTTAATTATTTCAGATTTCTGGGTTCTTAATCAACAGTATTTTATTCATTGGCGTTTTACAGAGTTGGTATTGTAAAAGCAGAAATCTTGATACTTAAGCCAAAAAAACCCTCCTACTCAGAAGGATGTATGGATTTTTCATACTTGCATCTGCGGGACGCAGATGGTCTGAGTCACAAGTAAAGAATGTCTGGTGGTCCTGGGCAGAGAGATTCATGTCATAGTAAGTAAGAGGCTCTCGTCCTGTCACCCAAGTATACCTGCCAAGGTAAAATAAGATGGTTAGACACTTTTGAGAGGAAAAGGAAGACCTATAAAATACTGAGCTGCAGAGGCATTGAAATAGAGACCATTAACTGAATACTAAAATAGCTTTGCTAATGAATACAAAATATTTTTTAAATCATCTTATTCTCCCTTCAGGAATTATATCAATCAAAAGAAATAAACATTTTCCCCTTTACTTTTGCCCTAAAATTTACTAGCCATTGCTAATGAAAATCTTCCCTAATTCATATTATGAATAGACACTTTCCTAAAGCTATTAAAATTCTAATTTGCCTAATTAATTTGCTAAACTAAATTCCAACATTTCTATGACATCTCTATAACCATATAGAGGTAAGCTTCAAAATGTTTCGACTGTATAATATATACTGAAAAGAATAACTGTTCAAAGAAAAACTCTAAAACTACACATTTTTGTACATTATCCAAAATCTAAGGCTAACATATTTGTAAAACAGAAAAATCAAAACATTTGAGGATAGTATTAAAAAATGGATGCACTAAATCGACTGTTACAATGACCCCTAAATGAACCAGCAAAAACATTTGCTGCTGTCTTTGCTCTCTGAACCAGACCCATATGTTACCCAAGCTGTCAAAATGCTTACCGATTATATTCAGCACCCCTAAATAAATTTAGTGGATTTCGCCATACTTTGCATTCTGCAACAAAGAGAAATGCGAAAATGTTACACGTAAGTTCAGTGACACTACGAGCTAATTAATTCAGCAAAACACCCTTCCTGGTCATTTGATAAGATAATTCTATTCTCTATCCTTTATATGGGAAGCAATGTGGAAAAACTCTGGGTGGTTAATCACAAAATGTGGCTCAGGCTCTGGGACTTTGGAAAGTTTTGCCTAATCTCTGTGGGCCTGAGTTTCCTCACTTGCCAAATCAAGGTACATGCCAAAATCAGCTAGTTCATAACTCCTATAATTATTTCAAGAGGTCCAAACTGATTCTATGCATTTACTTTCAAAACCTTATAGATAAAATTATAGGCAGAAGTAAAACTTTCTGTTAGTCTAAAATACATCTCACAATAATGTTGTACATGACAAGATAAGCTATAGAGTATAATATGCAAAGAGCCTTATAGTCTTAATTTGGGTTCATGCTAACACTGATTTTATGATAATTTACCGGTTTGTTTGCCTTACAGGAAAGGAATAAGAAAATTAATAAGGTTACCATATTGTAGGGAGAAATGTGATGAAAAGAAATTATTTCAAAGCATTTCAATATCATTTACTTACACAGATACATGTAGTAATTATCATACTAATATCATAATGTTAACATGTACTAATAGATCATACCTTTTCATTATACCAGGACCACAGAAATTTAGAACAAAAGGACTTTAATTTAGAAAAGCCAATTATTAGCTTTAAGCCTGTGTTATAATGGTAAACATATGACTAATAAACTACAATTCTTTTCAAACAGTCTATGATTAAGACTTTCTACTGATTCAGAATTCTAGATTTTGGATGAATAAGATTTTATCAGAAAATAAAATCAGTTAATAGTATTCAAAGCATCTATGTGTGTAACCAGCAAAAACCACATCCAACAACACATGTACTAAAAAGTGAGCAATTACTGTAGAAATCCAAAGGATATTAAAGGCCACATGGTGATTCATTAGGATTCTACCATCAGTCCTGGTACATTCAACATCCATCCATCCACTGAGCATGAATTTGAGCACCCACTGGAGGAATTAAGTAAGCCATCAATTTCAGCATAGTGTGATAATGGAGAACACAAAGCACTCTGGGAACATGTATATAATCTAATATTTGTTCTAATAGTAAAGGATATATACATAACAGGAATACATATTTTCATTTAAAGATGATGCAGTTATTTCTAAATTAGGGCAGGATCCCACTTAAAATTTACTCAAATGTTTATAAATAATGGCCCTATATTTTTTGTCACTTAGCTTAACTTGCCATTTAGGAAATGATTTTTGTCCACTTAATTCAGCACCTCTGAATTTTGTTCTTGAGAAACTGAGATTTGATGGCCGTCACTTCATATGGCATTAACTAGAAAATGATGCTTCCTGTAATTACTTTTTCTCCCCTTAGAGGAATCACTAATACTCTGACTCCAGATCATGGCTTGAAACACACTGATGAGCCCAATAACCATAATCTCTGCCCTTATGGCTATTATAACTAGCTGGCCAACCACTGCCAACCCCTGCTCAGAGAATCTCTTTTAAGACTCAAAGTGCTCTTCTTAAAGCTTCATGAATATTGCAAGATTTGTATCTAGCATACAACAAACCTGAATATAGACTTATGTATAACGGTGCTCGTGGTAGAATTATTTACCATAAAACAAGGACATTTGGGGAGATGCCTCTCCTCCAATGAATTTCATCTAAAATATTAGTAAAAAGGCCATGGCAAATATTTTGTCTCCAACAAATACATTCTTATACTACACGGAAGGATAAGCATTGTTTAAACATCAACTGACAAATTACAAAGAAAACTGTTTTCAATTAAAATTTCAACTCATATATGAAGATGCAACTGAAATTATTTCTAAACAAAAAATAACTCCAAAGAGAAATCATGTATATACCTAAAGTAGTCACCGAGCAGTATCTAAAGATGCTCTTTATTTAGGAAATGTCACAATACAGCCAGCAGGGTGCAGCAAACATTGTGAAATATTGCTTTTATGACTTCCATTCGAGAACTGAACTTAAAAAGAAACCTGTGTTAACACTGGTGTCATATATGTGTGCTGTATTCAGTTTTTTAACTATCCCTAAAACTTAGAAAAAAGTATCTAAGTAATTATAACAGATGTAAACTGTTCTAAGTGAGAACAAAACAGGTAAAGAAGAAGTCCCTAAGAAATATCATTAGGATGCCCTTTAAATAGAAGGTGCAAGACAGGTATATTTTTCATTTAAGAAACAAGCAACCTAGAGATCAAACATGAACACATGTCAAAGTTGTTTTGCTTTAAATTAGGTCACAGCTATGTTAATTTCTTCTTTGTCACTCTGTTCCATAATCTTATCTTGACTGTAAAAACTCTTAGCCTAGAATCACTCTAGGGAACATACCTCATAAATATCAGGCTGCCTGATGGTTTAGTGATATGGACAACAGATGTAAATGCCAAGCATATTAGAATATGAAAATTTAAGTCAGGAAATTAAACTCAGATCTCCAGAAGGTAAGAGTTTATTTGTTCCTTTAAGGAATAAATTCCTTATTTCAAATAAAAGGAATTTTCCATTCTCCATTAACATCAACAAATTTAGTGCCCTCAAGATGCACCAAAAGTTGATTGGGTCTTCATCAAGAGCTTGCTAATATTATTAATAATATAGTTAAAAATATGCCCTCAATATAACAAACATGCTTTCTATAGTTCCATACTCAGCAATGCACAGTACAGTCTCTACTCACAAGGGCTGACAGAAATGTTCCATCCTCAGCACACATGCAAGAATGAAATTTAAGAAAAAGGGCAGCAGCAATAATTGGAATGTCACTTGCTTAGTTCCCAAAGTCTGCAGAAGAGATTCACAACTTTGTCATAATGAGATCATTACAAGTTTTTGTGTGAGAGACAAAGAACCTGAAGAATAATGCTTACTATCTACAGCTAAGTACTACAGCTAAGTACTAAGTCTAAAAGCAAGCTCTAATCCTTTTTTTTTTTCAGCCCTCCCTCTCATTATTTCCCTACTAAAACCTTTCATCACAATCATACTTACTTCATGTATCTTCTTTCTTTCCTTTTTTCTTTTTCGAGACCGAGTCTCACTCTGTTGCCAGCCTGGAGGGCAGTGGTGCGATCTTGGGTCACTGCAACCCCCGACTCCCTGGTTCAAGCAATTCTCCCGCCTCAGCCTCCAGAGTAGCTGGGACCACAGGTGAATGCCACCATGCCTAGCTAATTTTTGTATTTTTAGTAAAAATGGAGTTTCACCATGTAGGCCAGAATGGTCTCCATCTCTTGACCTCGTGATCCAACCACTTCGTCCTCCTAAAGTGCTGGGATTACAGGCATTAGCCATGGTGCCTGCACTATTTCATGTATTTGCATACTCAACTACTCTTCTAGAATGCCCACCCTATCACTCATAAGACCGTGTGGTTTCAACATGTATTGAGTGGCTAATTATGCATTAATCTCTAAATTAGGCCTTGGCTTACAAAAAAAAAAAAGATAATAACTTGTCTTAGAGGAACATTTAGCCTTGGCAGAAAAGTACAAAGGGTACTGAACTAACTGGCACCCACCTGAAGAAACTCCACAGAGGGAATAAATATTCTGAGAAAACCACAGACTTTTCCTTTTGTCACAATACTCAAGGGAAGAGAACTCAATTCTCATGAAACAAAACAAAACAAAAGGCTCTAAAGTCAGAGGGCTTTTAATCACACAGAAAATATTACTCTCCACCCAACTGAACTCTGAAAACATGTTTCTAAAATTAAAAAAAGACAGAAAATCCCTAGTCATAGGCACTTCAAAAGTTATAAATTGCTAATTCATGGCCCAGAAAATTTTCTTATACTAAAAAGTTACCACTTCTTCCCAGAATCTAAAGTATGGATAAGTACTTTATGACAATGTTATTACAAACAGTAGTAGCAGCAACTTTTGTTGTTGCTATGAGCTTGATTTTCATTGATAATTTCTATAAAGGGGCTTAAAGCTCAATTTATCTACATTCCTTACATAAATTAGTTAGGGGTATATATTACACCCTTTTTACAAAAGTAAAAAGTACAGAAAAGCTAATTTCCCTAAAGTCCATGGTAAATAAGATTAAGGCCTAGTGTCCAGACTGCCTCACTCTTATCCATTATATGCAACAAACCTGTTAAACCCTGCAACATCATATTTTGAAAATATTCTGAGTCCATCAGTTAGATTTTTCACTAGAGAAACTGTTTTTAAAAATTCCCCTGGAAAAATTTAGAAACTTTTTAATAACACTTTCAAACATTTTAGTTCCAAAGTACAACAAAAAAGCGTGCTAGCTAAAGTTTCACTGGATGTATTATGATAAAATTAACCCCAAGCCAGTCAATTTCTGACAAGCGATTGTGCATATATTTATTAGCTTTGATATCTCAGAAATGAATACTCAATTCTCTACATTATTTAGATCAATTTAAAGCAATCATTATGAGTAAAACTATATTCTTAAATAACTAAACTTTAACTGTTTCATAACTTCAAAATGTTATTTTGAAATAATGATTAGAAGTAATCATTTTTGTGATTACTTCTTCAAATCACAAATCACATTTTTGTAGGCAGCTTTCAATTCAACAAATATGTTACTATCTCAAATGCTTTATGAAATAAGAAAAGATGTAAGTAAATGTGAATTTTAAGACCATTTTTTTGGTCTGCTATTCAAGATAATGTACTACGTTCTTCAAGAATACTGTTGAGATGGTTAAATCTTTCACAGCATCTTCCATACATTTCTCGTTGGTCATTTTTCACCTAAGTCAACCAATCCTACCAAATAATGTGGAAACTGTGAAATAATTTTATTAAATAAGGGTTCACTATCTACTAAAACTATTTTAGGTATTATCACCATTTAACTGGAGATCTTATTTGTACTAGAGCATGAATTTTAGTGGCAAAAGATTTAAAAAAGATGTGGCAAACATTGGCTAAGACAATCACTTTGAACACATCCATTAGATTTAAGTGAGTTTACCCTCATGGAGATTATTAGAGAGCAGCCTGAAAGGTCCTTGACATATAGCATTTTGCCATTTTGCTGAAGGATATATTTGAAATGCAAGCACTCAGTGGCCTGGATATAAAAGAGTCACTCAGCTAGTGAGTAAGCCTGGCTAACCACACACCCATACCTCCAAGTGACTGCCATTCTCTGCAATCATATTTATAGAGAAATCAGATCATCTGGGCACACTGCCAAATGGCTATCCTCTGACTTGAAATTTCCACATGACCTCATTTAATGTTCAAATGACTCTATGCAGTAGACATTACTGCTATTCCCATGTTTGCAGATTAAGATACTAAGACGTGGGGAAGTTAAACAACTTGCCCAACGTCACACACAGAAGATTAGGACCACATCTGTCTGACCCCAGAGCCGAGCTGTCAACCACTGGCAATCCTGCCACTGAGCTGTTCCTATATTAAGTCAGGTTAATGTCACTTCAGAAATAATGTCATTCACTGTAGTACAGAATTTTACCAAAATTATTATTTTAATTGCTTAATAATTATGTTAATCTTGGTTTACAGACCTCATAGAGGCTCTGGACAAGGTCAATTCAATTTTTTAAAGTGTTTAAGAACTTGGACTGTGAAGTAAGACTACCCAATTATCCGCCATGTGACCCTGGGCAGATGACCACCTTTCTATACCTCAGCTTCCTTAACTACAAAAGAGAGATAATAGTAATACCTGCTTCCTGGAGCTACTGTGAGGATTACAAGAGATAATATCATATAAAGCTGACAGCAGACACTAAGAGTGGTAGTTATTATTATTGGAACCAAATGGCTTCCTATGGAGAAAATTATTTGTTCTAGTGTTAATGAGAATTTGGGATCTATAAAGGTCTTAAATATTTTTTTTTACTCTACCTGAATTTCATCATCTCCGTTGTTTTTATTATCTGTATTCAATCAGTGCTTAAATTGCTTCTAGCCACATAAGAATTTAGAATATATACACTTATACAGAATTATTAAAATTTTCTAGAATTTGGAATACACACACACACACACATATATATATATCTTCTGAAGATTAAATGAGACTAAAATGAGATTTGTGACAGAAACACAAATGACTATAAAGTTTGTTTAAAAATCCAGTTCTATGCAAGAGGCTATTAAAGTATCTTAGAGAATTTAAACTTGACTTTGGCAGGGATACTTTTCATGTGATAGAGCACTCTCCACTTTTCCCATTATCCTGAAGAAGGTAAACACTGCAAACCTTTGTCTTTATGGCATCTTATCTGAGAATGGGGCTGGGAGCGGTGGTTTACGCCTGTAATCCCAGCACTTTGGGAGGCCAAGGTGGGTGGATTACGAGCTCAAAAGATCGAGACCATCCTGGTCAACATGGTGAAACCCCGTCTCTACTAAAACTACAAAAATTAGCCGGGCGTGGTGGCAGGTGCCTGTAGTCGCAGCTACTCAGGAAGCTGAGGCAGGAGGATCACTTGAACCTGGGGGGTGGAGGCTGTGGTGAGCCGAGATCATGCCACCGCACTCTAGCCTGGTGACAGAGCAAGACTCCATCTCAAAAAAAAAAAATTAAGAAAGGGAGAACAGGGCAAATTATCAAACAGATGTTCCCACAAACCCAAATTCAGAATGTTTCTGAGCCCTTTTAAATCCCTATTCATCATCAGCTCATAAACTAAGCTGAATTAAGAAACGGTAGTGAGAAACACGGTGATGTGGCAGAATATATAACCAGGGTTTATTAGAAACTGCAAATTTGGGAGGAAAACAGCAGTTTAGCTCCCAAATAAAGCAAAACTAGTAGAAAGGAAACAAACGTTAACTTCAGCCAAACAATCTGAAGTTTGACTGAAGTAAGAAACTATATTAATTAACTACATTTCTCCACTGGCCCAAAGATAAAGATCACTGCAAATTTTGAGCAAGTCTGCATTCAGGCCATTTTGTACAAATCCAGAAGTTTAAAAATATATGCACAATCTGCCTGCAACCATAACAACCCTTCTCACTCCTCACTCCACCACCCCCATCCCAAATCGTTCTTAGGTAGGCCATGTTTTTCAGCTTCTATTCCAAACAAATTATTCCTTAAGGAAAGAGCTGCACTGAATTTTAATACAGAACAATGTTTATAAACTGATATTTTCCATGTATTCTTAGTTTTTTCAAGGATTAACTCAAATAATCAATAAAATACCATTACACTGCCTTTGCCAACATCCATGAGACTTTGTTAGCCATGCCATATTTCATGTATAATTCAGCAAAGGGCCATCTTATGATGCTCCACAAAAAATCAATAGATTCACCTTCTGTTACTAAGGCAATAGTAGTTTTATTATTATGAAGGCAATGAGAATTTTTAAACAAGTTTAAGAAAACACACTAATTAACCCTCAGCTCTGGACCTTCTTGATACTTAGCATTTGAAATGAGACTATGAAATAGAAAGTGATTAAAAGTAGAGATAAATTCAGACAATGCACCTTTTTATTATTTTTCTTATTCAAAAATCAAAATCACCACAAAAAAAACAGAAATAGACAATGGTATTATTCCAGTGGTATCTGGCACTTCCAAACTAACATACATGTTTGTTTAGCTGAGTCCGCCAACTATTAGAAGCCCAAATATCAAGAAGCGGGCAGATTGAGACCTAAATATACTTAGACAAAGTTAATTTTCATTTTTCTAAGGATAACTATTATGTTACGATATCAGATAATAAATGCTGTTATTATACAAGAAATGAATGGAAATATAGAATGCATAGTAGGCACTCAATAAACACTAGTAGATATTAATATTAATTGAATACTAGTAGGCAATATTATCAAATTCATAATAATATCCAAAAGCTCGGTCTTAGCCAGGTAAAAGACACAAACAAAAGCGAGAATTTCCACAGGTTATCCTCAGTAAATGAATTCATTTCTTCCATGATAATTGCAGAATCTTGTGTCTAACTAGATCTGACCACATCACTCCTCTGCTTAAAAGGTATCATTGGTTCCCATTCCACTGATGATAAGGCCCAGATCCAGATTCCTTAGCACAGCACGAGCTGCTTGCCAACTTTGGCTTCTGTCACAATGCAGTCCCTTTCCCGTATGTCCTA